>CABFVX010000046.1:252800-273154 GCA_902151425.1 Timema shepardi
CGTCTTACTACCCGTTCGGGTTATACGCACTTACGCTAATGTGTAATGGTAGGGTGATTGTGAGATGAAATGGAGGACCTACAGTTTAACGTGGGATCCGAACCACGGTGGAGGCCTGGCATTCCCCACATTCACAAGATGTCTTGTCAGAGGTGAAGGAAGGGTTTGGTAATCAGATAAATCTATGCCGGGACTGAGGATTGAACCCCGGTCGCTAGCACAGAAGTCTGACACCTTACCCCTAGACCGCCAGGTCACATAAAAGAAAAAGGTTTTCTTTTTGTCGCCACGTTTCCCTATCCGTTCGGCTTGTAAACAGATGTAAAAACCACGCTTATGTGTTAGGGATAAGGAAGGCTTCATTTATAGGACGTGTATCCACATTTGCGTGGAGGGAGGGTGTAAATCAATCTTGTAAAACTATTTTTTACACACCCAAACGGGATTCATCCCCGAATCCTCCCATAATTGTTAGTCCTGTTTATTGAGCTAGTGTAGCCTTAAACCATTCTATTACCGAAGCAGGTTATAAAATTTACTATATCTAACTCAGCTCGGTTGCAAATTTAGTTAACGCGCTAGTCGTGATGAGCTAGACTGCTGAGGACGGGGAGATCGAGGTTCGAATCTTGGTCGGGTGAACTAGGGATGGTTTTACCTAAGTGGTTTTCCACTCTTCCGCCACTAAAATGCGGGTTCACTTCCTCTAATTCAACCTTTACAATTCCTAACCCTTTATCGTAATGAGTACTTAAGCGTATAACCCGAATACACTTGCGTTTTCCAGTGGCGTGTCGTGATGTGTTGCCGGGGTAAGCAGCATTAGTTTAAAATGTACCTGTGAATTGTTCACACTCCTCAGTAGAACACTCATAGGTCAGGCATTGAGGAGAATACATTCCCAAGTGAGGTGTGTAGAACCAAGTCTATGTGTAATTGGTCAAATAGGACCCAATTGGGCGAGAACATTACCACAGGCACAATTTTAACAATATCTGCTTTCCTTGCAATACTCCATGACACGTCACTGGTTTTATATTATTATTATTATTATTAGCACCGCGTCTTACTACCCGTTCGGGTTATACGCACTTACGCTAATGTGTAATGGTAGGGTGATTGTGAGATGAAATGGAGGACCTGCAGCTAACGTGGAATCCGAACCACGGTGGAGGCCTGGCATTCCCCACATTCACAATATGTCTTGTCAGAGGTGAAGGAAGGGTTTGGTAATCAGATAAATTTGTTCCGGGACCGACACTGGTTTTATAAAGGTTTCTACAAATTTTCATTCTTATAGAATAAAGTTATCGATGTTACGCTGCCTAAATAAATAAACTAATAATAATAATAATATTATTTAGCACCGCATCTTACTACCCGTTCGGGTTATACGCTGATACATAAACTGGAATACACTATTGTTGTTTGAAATATGTGAAGGAATTGTGTTTCAAAGATGGACGTGTTCAATGTGTGTGTGTGTGATGAAGCTGCGTGGAAAGCGGCAGGCATCAAACCAACGACCCCCCGCGTGCACGGCAAGTGCTCTAGCCGCAGCGCCAAGGATGGCGCCTGAAACAGAGACTATCTCCCTTTGTGTTGAAAGACCCATACATCAAGCAAGCAGCCAGCTGAGCGATCTCATACCCACTCCCCCTTCACCCTAGTCCCCCTCCCCTAAAAACAATCCAGATACGTAACTGTGGTGCTCAGTGCATGAGTGGTCTAAGTATTTAGAGAAATGTGCTATATCTAGACAGTTCTTACCTCAAAGGGTATATCTACTGCTTTGATCTGAATCAAATCTTGAGCTGCGACCGCCTCCTTGCATAATGTGGGCGGCTTCTTTTCACTTTTCAAACCAAATTGAGTCAGTGGTTTAGTTCAGATCTATGAAGTGTTTATTTTCTCATCTATCAAGAAAAAAACAAACAATCAATTTTATTTTTAAATGTTTGATTGTTAACACAACTAATTTAAATTGATGACTATAAGAATTAAATATTTTTTTTAATCAAGCTAGTTTCTCAACTTTTTTTTAACTTGAATTTTTTTGAGGATTTGCTCCACTTGCTTATCGAATTTTACTTAACTCTAATGGGGAAGGGATACGTAAGTTATAATTTTAGGGGAATTTTACCTACAGTTGAGTGGAGGGAGAGAGTTAAAAATCAGTACACATGGCAGGGATGGTTCTAGTTCCGTCCTTCCCGTTGACGACAAACACACTAGATGAACTAGACGTTATTCTGTATAGTCTTTTGTTTATAATCTGACTCCCAAGCTCAGTTGATAACATGTTTGTCTACTGAACTAAGGATCCCGGTTTCGATTCCCGGCATGGCCAAAAAATGTATCATTGATGAAATATGGGTTTACCCTTTCAAAGTGATGAGTTAACGGCCGGGAACTGGATTTTGTGTCTGTATTAGTTTTAAGAGAGATTATAAGGCATGAAGCTACGCCAGGCCAAGAAATCCAGTAGCGGAAAATATACAATATGGCTTGAATAAATAAACTGACTCAGAACATAGGCTGGAAAAAGTATTGTAAGTATTGTTTAGAATTACAATAGAAGTAAGTTAAGCTATGTTTCCTAGCTTACACTTAATTTTTAGTGTTTGTTGGTAATATTTCAAAGTATTATTTTATGACTCCCATCTATTTTATGATATTTTATAGTATTTCAATACAAACAAGTTCAATTGTTTTTCCATTTCCCCGCTTGACTTTGGGTACAACATCTATCTTCTCATAAGCACACTTTTTATCTTCCACACACACACACTCTCTCTCTCTCTTCCACACACGTACTCTCTCATATACTATATCTCTCACACATTCTAACAAAGACTTTCTCACAATCTCTCTTTCCCAATCTTTCTCTCAATCTCTCTCTCTTTCACACACACACACTTCCACACACACTCTATCACACACACTCTCTCATACACACTTTTTCATAGACTTTCTGACACACTTTCTATCACAATTTCTATCACACACATTCTCACAAACACTTTCTATCACACACAAACTATTTCACACACACTTTGTTTGACACACACGTTGCTTCACACACTCTTTAACACTAACTCTCTTTCAAACAGAAACACTATTTTCCTCACATTCTCTTTTTCTCACACCCACTCTCGCTTTCTCACTCCATACCTTTCACTATCACTCGCTCACACTCACTTGATCACACCCACTCGCTCACTCTTTTTTACACTCACTTTATAACATTGACACTCTCAATCTCACACTCAGTCACACATTCATACACTCACACATTCATACACTCACATACATTTTCTCAACATATCAATTTCATTCTCTTTATATATATCTATATATAATTTGGCAACCCCAATTTAAGTGTTCACATTAGGAGAAAACGTATTAAACTATTTTGAGCAACGAACATTCATAGTAAGGATTAGGGGTCCAGGAGGCCGGCATAAAACTAAAACCCAATTTTCCTAGCAAGTTTTCCATTTTTTCCTTTTTTTTTGTGGTGTGTGACTCATTTGTACAATCATTCTTTGTTTACATCAATATGGAAACCATAATTTGTGTAGTTATTCCTGAACCAAATAACAGACCCTTCTCTTCACATATTTGAACTATCTGTGAATTATGTTTATTGCTGTATAAATAATTACATTAAAAAAATTCACCTCCTATATTTTTGAATATGTAATGTTCTGTGATAAAATATATTCAAGTCTTAATACATTTTGATGTAAATAAAATTTTACAAAATTTGTATTTACATCCTATTAAATAATTATTGCCAGGAGTGGTGAACGTGCAGTAAAATGTGCTAGACTCATATGACAGTTACCGTTGATAGAGAGGTAGGTTAGGTTCTCTGAAGTTTTTCCACATACTATTTCAATATTAGTTAGGGTGCATTTACTTTGAAGTACCCTCACAATCTCTAAACTTCAAAATAACATTTATATCCTTTGCAATAAACGTATTCAGTAGTTTTAAAATTACCGACTTATTTATTTTAGTGTCTACATTTTAATAAACTTAATATAATTATTGTTCACTTGCACAAAATATTAATCACTTATTATTATTATTATTATTCTTTAAATCCACTTCGGTGGTCGAATGATCTAAGCCAGGCATCAATATCGATATAGACTTGACTGCCGATAACGAAGACAACAAAATTTAAATCTCAGTCGGTTGTAATTAGGGGGGGGGGGGCTCTTCCTAAATAGTTTTCCACTCTCCCTTCCTGGAAAATGTGGGGACACTTCTTATAAAATTAAACCTATCCATACCTAGAATATTAGCGTAACTTAATTAGTTATTTTGCCCAAACAGATAGTAAGACATTTTGAAGGAAAAATATATAATTTTTTATTAATTAGTTATTTTAATATATCAGATTAGATTTACACTCCGGCTACATGTTAGGAACTACACAATGTGATAACAATTTAGAATCACATTTCAAATACGTTTCCAAAATGTGTTTTAAATTAATTTTGTTATATATTTATTAGTATTTACGGTTTGTATTTTATTACTAGGATTATTGAGCAAGTGGACTTTTAGCTAGTAATGATTTTAAATATATAACCTTATGCCGCATCCCCATGGGTGATATTATTGTAATTAATGTATTACATAAATTACTAATACCAAATAATGATGGCAGCCATCACGAAATAACTAGCAGAGTACCTACTATAAAAATAAGACAGGTAATAAAATGGTCATTGTGTTCATAACTTTTTTGAGAATAGTTAATATCACCAACAATAATATACTAATTTTCAGAAAATGGGTTGACTACGGATACATGAAGAGTTTAGTAAGTCCTTTAAAACAAAGTGGTATATTATTTTAATAATAAATATATCTATAAAATAAATCTAATTTAAGCCCTTTCAATCAATTTCTTTGTAAAAACAAAGATATTTTGTTTTAATTTCGTTTGAAAGACAGATAAATTATTATTAAATTTGCTAGTGGATATATTACTGTATATATTCTGCATATACCTCTCTAATTAAACATGAATGCATAATAGGATATGAGATACTACCAAATGCATATTCAAGTTTCTATGATATTACTTGTTTTGGCAATAGTCACCATGATATTTGAGCGGTAACACGGTAATAGTGGACTTATTCTGAACTTATTATTAAATTATATATAAAAGTAGGACATCGTATAAGAAAGGATGGTTTGTAGGGTGTACTAGAGATAAATGGGATAGCCATAGCCTATGGGCATCATATAAAACACATCGTGGAGGGAGAATACCCCTGATATTTAAATTGGGGATTCAACCTCTATCTAATCAATCATACTTTGATACAATTGCCATGCGGCAAACACTGTTGATATTTAATGGTATTTGGTAATATGGTAGCATTATATTTGATGGATTAGCTACTAGCAATAACGGTTTCGATTGTTCTTATGGTTTAAGACGCTACACTCGCAACCAAATCGATTGCTGATGACGGGCAGAACGGGGTTTAATCTCGGTTGGGTGTAATGAGGGTGGTTTTTCTTAAGTGGTTTCCCAAGCTTTCCGAACACAAATGCGGGTACAATTCCTAAAAATTCAAATTTCTTATCCCTACTTCATTAGCGTAGTTAGTACATAAGCATTTAACTCGAATGGGTAGTAAGACATGGTGCTAAAGGAACTATTAACTTTACACCAAGCTTTTAATCATAGATATATAATTTCAAAACCTTACCTTAGGTTTTTCGCATTATAAGGCGTCCAACTCCTCATAGACTCGATTTCGGGTTATTGGAAGGTCAATGTTTGAATCTAGTCCAGGTGCATTATGGGATAAGAGAGTTGGGGTTATGGGAGGTCACACATGCAATCTATAACTATTGTTTTTCAATCCTTTAAACACAGACTTATTCTATCAAAGTTACTTCCTCATCTCTATGTATTGATTAAGCTTTTGAAACCACAGTGTGGACTGTATAGTGAAATAGTGATAGGGATTTACTGTAAATTATTTTAATTAATTTTTAAAAAGTTAAGTCAAAACAGTTTTAGTTATTCTTAAAATAAAAGTTAGTCAAACTACCATTAAAATAAGCACATAATAGATTCTTAAATTTCACTACCTCTTTACTAGCCATTGCATTTGTAAAATGAACCTCCATTCTGATGAAAAGGTTAAAGGGATGAGGGAGTAAGGGTAGGAATGGAGGAAGGAGGAGCTAGCGTGGTTTCTGTTGGCCTTTTTCAAAAGGAAAACCAGCCGCCACCTCTACCCCTTTCCAAGCCTCCTAAAGAACTGTTGTATTTTAAATAATTAGCCCGGTGCTCTGCGGTGTGGTGGGTTGTCAAGGGAGGTAGGAAGGACTCTTCAATGAACCCGGCAAAGCTCACGGACACACACGCATACACTCGCATATGCTCCACGCATGAATAATAACACCAGAAAGTGGAGGGAAGGGGGGACTTGCTCATTAGCTGGATCAAGGACTGTCCGCTTGGCTTTTCAAGGTTTTTCTACGCGACATTTTTCACGGGTAATTTTCTTTATATCGCTCTTTCACTATCTCTTTCCTCTGTATACTGTACGGATTCATTTGTATTCTACATGGCTTTTTCCTTTTATATTTCATCGTTAATAATATACAAACAATTAATTATACACTTTGGCCTACCACGATTAGCGAATAAAGTAGTCAATGAAAACAACGTTATAAAATAAAAATAACTTATCAAGTTTAAAGAAAAGTCTTGGCATAGTTTTAGGACTCATGGGATTTAAAATAAAATTTAAGGTGTATTACTTAAAAGCGATTTAATATTTAAATATATGCATATTAAAATGGGTGTAGGCCTATACTTTTTCATCAAACAATAATCTTACCAGGAGGTGCTTTGGTAGACTAAAGTTGCCAATTTACAAGGGGTGGGCTTCTTAGAGAATTCGCCAACCCTCCTTTTTTCAAATTTAAACATGAAACCTTACACTTATATCTAGTTATTTTTTGAGAAGAAAAAATCTAATTTTGAATAAATTGATTTTTTTTTCTCTAGCTATTAACCACTTAATTTTAGTTCAGGCTATTCTCAACTTGATCCTAATCTTGCTAAAGCATTTTATTTAATGATTCATATTCATATTAAATCAACATCTACAAATTTATTGTTCAAAGATTATGCTGTCAACCACCATTTGATCCTCGCCGAGGACATAAATCTTAATGGGTAGTCATAAATTGTTTTTAAATACGAAGACAAATGCTGAAGTCTAAAATATCCAAACCTGACACTATAGAAGGCTGATCTTTGATCCTCAGTGAAGTCATACACTTAAGTGCATCATTATAAATCTTTTTAGTCACGATGCCAACTGCTAATATCAAAAGTCTTACAACGCTCTTATCAAGTATAGACATTCTAAATGATACGGCAGACCGGCTTGGCTACGTTCAACCCTTGAACTGCACATCATCACTGATTAAGGATTTATTCAAAAACTTTATTTGTGAACAACCCTATCGATTCTTATGCATACAATATACACATTTAATGAAATAATGTTCAAAGGCGAATACAATTTTAAATAATTAATCAATAATATCCTAGTGGCATCACACACCTTTGCTCCATATTAGTGCTTTCTAAATATGTATAGCTTAGAGGAAGAATAAACTAAATCTGATAAAGTGTTACATATTAATAATAATCTCTTATTCACATCAAACCTCGTCACTTATTATGAGTATTTTATAAATATGTATAGCTTAGAGGGAGAATGTAATAAGACGAATAAAAAATAATTAATATGTTATCACTAATATTGGTCATGAGACCCCATCGCTCTTTATTCATAAGTAGTGCGATTGACTGTTGAAAACAGGCTGTGATCGGCCGATATAAATATCTCTGGCTTTTTGATTGGCTACCCCCTACCCCTCCCTCTGACTTACTTTCCACAAAATGTACTGTTATTTCTGTATGTGTTTTATTTCCATCCAAACTTGTTGGTTCCTGTCCCATTAGTATTTTTTATGTGTGCGCATTGGTTTCTTATGTGTGCCCATTGGATTGTATGTCTGGGTAGGATTGAGACTGGCGTTGGAGTTTATTTGTGGGAGTTTCTTTATTTATTGGTGTGGGAGGGTGCAGTCTATGGAGTCGGGAACATCTCCCACAACGTCCCATAAAATGTTGACATCGCTAGTGAGGGTGAGAATGTGCAGGAGAATCCTCTCTCGACGGCCGTTTAGCTTAGAGTGTGAGCTAGTAGCTCCCTCTCGTAAGCACCTGAATCTATTTTGGTGTCGTAACCCTCCCCTTCCACTTCCCCATTTATGTGGTAGTTGGTTTTTCTCGGTGACTTCATCGCAACCCTAGCACCAGTTTGGTGGCTCAACAAGACAAGGCGAGACAGGAATAGATCACAACATTGAATGATTTCGCAATGGGTTTTACCTGATGACTCATACCTAGCGCCAGTTTTGTGGCTCTACAAAACAAGTCAAGACGGGAATAGATTGTGACCTTAAGACCGTGAGTTAGTACAAGGGGTTGTTTTTCTATGCTTGCTTCTGGTTTCGTGGAATTGGGAGGTGCGTCGTCCAGGGCCAGGTCGAGAAGTCGCTGCTGCAGTTTTTTCACTTGAGAGGCATTTGATATGCGTCCTTCTTGGGTCCAAGAGGGCCATAGAGCGGTAGTCGGAAAAATGATACGGGGGAGGTGGAGGAGAGAGAGAGGTCGTAACTTATAGGCGGGTGGCGTGGAGAGGAGTTGCGGGAGAACGTGGAGGGGATGAAGCGGATGGATATTGGAATGGGGCAGGTGTGAGAAGGGTTTTAAAATTGATGTACTGTTCTTCCCTGGCTTTGCGGCGTAGTCCTCCTTTGCTACGGTGGTACTGTAAAGACTTTGGAGGGGAGGCAATGAGGGTAGGGTGTAAATTTGAGAAGGAGTTGGCAGCCCGAATAGTTCTGAACGCTGGAAGAGTGGCAGCCCGAATGGTTCAGAGCGCAGGAAGGGTAAGAAGGGTTGTTTTCAAAAAATGAAACCAGACCAATAGATGGCTTCCAAAAGCCCCGAGAGGGTTGAGATGAGATGACTTAAGTTTATTTCTATTTTTTCGTTATTTACTTACATTGACAATATTCATCAGATGGAGGAGGTTGGGCCCAACCCTTCTCCTCAGTCTTATTCTCTATACCTATGCTAACATATATTTCTTAACACTTTTGCAATTAATCTGACTAAAGCTACTACATCATTGTTACACATTTTTACAGTAAATGCTTTTTTGTTGTCCTATTTTTGGTAAGGTCTTTGGCTTGATCGAGCCCTTTGTCCTAGCGCGATCTCTTAGATCGTTTAGAACTAGCGGACTGGTGCGCTGGGTTTATCGGGGAGGATCGTGACCCGTCTAGCGGACCGTGCGGGAGGGAGGGGGGCTCGAGGGGAAAGGGGGTAGGGGTGGATTAGTGTGGGCGCTTGCTTCTAGATCGCTCCGCCTTCCTTCCAAGGGGTGCTCTCGGTATCGGAACAGTCACTAGATGTCGCACAACAGGGTCATTAACCCTTTAACGCTTGGTGCTAGTTTGGGGGCTCGACCAGTCGAGACTCGTATCTGGTTACTCTACATGTTGGGACAAAAAGGTTTTGCGTGAATAAAACAATATATAGCAAGCATATATTTATAATACATTAAATGTTTCACAGACACACACATAGTATTTAATATACACTTTTACAGGAAAGAAGATGGTTCGGCGTATGGAAACAGCGTTGTGATTGGCAAATATTTATATCACTGGCGCAGTACAGGGCTGTGATTGGCTGTTATTTATAGCACTAGCTGAGTACAGTGCTTTCCCCTTCCCTCTCTAAGTTTGAGCCCCTTTCCACATCCGGGAGAAAATTTCTTCTACATTTCCCCTCTGGTTATTTCCATGACAACATGAGGTTGACAACCTGTTGTCCTCCTTCAATGTCACAAAGGTTTATTTATGGAGTATTTTCCGTTGGTCTTCTATGTGGGAATGGGGTTTACCCTGATGACTCATACCTGGTGCCAGTTTTGCGGATCGACGTGTCGTGACCTTGAAATTGTGAGCTAGTACACGAGGTCATTAACACTGGAAACCCTTCCCTTCCCCTTCTTTGTGGAAATGGGTTTTCCCGATGACGGCATCGCTCTGTCGCAACCCTGATGACTCATACCTGATGCCAGTTTGGTGGCTCAACAAGACGCTTTGTCTTGATCTGTGTGAGGTTATAATTGCGTGTGATGTCGTAACACTCCGCTTTTATGTGGTAATGGGCATTCCCTGATGACTAATACCTGGTGCCAGTTTGACGGCTTGGAAAAACAAGTCACCTTGATCTGTGTGACGTCACCATTGCGTTTGATGTAAAACTCCCCTTCTATGTGGTATTGGGCTTTCCCTGATGACTCACACCTGGTTCCAGTTTGGTGGTTCGACAATTCAAATCGAGACAGGAATATATCACGTCATTGAACGATGACGCAACTCTCCCCTTCGATGTGGTAATGGGTTTTCCCTGATAACTCAAACCTGGCGCCAGTTTGCTGCTCGACAAGACAAGTTGAGACAGGAATAGATCACGACATTGAATGATGTCGCAACCCTCCCCTTCTATGTGGCAATGGGTTCTCCCTGCTGGCGTCATCACTCTGTCGCAACCCTAACTGGTAACAGCTATAAATATCAGCACCTGTTTTGGAATCCTTTCAATGTATAACTTGTCTTTGAGTATTAAACACGTGACCAATAATGAATGATTACATTTCGCTAACGGATCTGGGTGAGTAAATGTACTTTTGAAACAGACACTCATTATGTATTTGTTGTCAAATCAAAGTGTATACATTTAATTTATTTTAAAATTATAATAAGCCATGGCAGAGTTGTCTAAGTTTATTAATTTATAGTAGGTATATGAGAATTAAAACTATAGATAACTTGAAGGTGTATTAGCAGACACTTTTTTAATACATTTGGATAAAGTTACGACTGAACAAGTGTTTATTATAATCAAGGGTAGTTTATTGAAAGAACTGGATTGCAAGCTATAGTTAAACGGCAATTAATATTGTTGTAAATTTATTAATGGCTGAATATTATTTTAAAATAGTAAAAACAAGAGTGGTAATAATCAATAATTAAATAATGTATTTTCATTTAAGAGTAGTTTATTGAATACATTTATTACAAAGTATAAAATTATTTGAGGGTAGCCTACTAAAAACTAAATTTTATTCAAAAGATATCTTGAACAAGTGTTAATTATAATTAACATAATGTGTTTATTGAGGGTAGTGTTATAAAATACCACAATGCCACCTGTTTCTGCAACCCCCCTGAAAAGTGTTATAATAATTAACAAATCAATGTGTTTATTGAGGATATTATTTTAAAATAACACAATGCCATCATTTTCAACAACCCCGCTGAAAAGTGTTATTATAATTAACAAAATAATGTGTTTATTGAGGATAGTGTTTTAAAATATCACAATGCCGTCCATTTCTGTGACACCTGGACTTATGAAAGACATTGTATAGTCCAAATAAATTCCATTTGAAACCATTTAAAAATAGTTTTTAGGCTTTAAAGGCACTCTTGTACTGTTCGGAAGTATATAAACACCCGTTTTCACCGCTAAAATAAGGCTGTCTATTTATAAAAAATGCGAATAGATCTGCAACGGTCACCAACCTGTATATGGGGAATATATGCAAAGTTCGGGCGTTGGCCGAGGACGCCTATTACCGTTGAGATTTTTAATACAGACACCAAGAACAGGCTAACGCTTCAAAGTGAGATATGTGTTATAATAAAGTACACATGTATAAATCATAGCACTGGACGAGCTAACGTTGCTAGATGTCTGAGATTCACATAGCACTCTGGAGATTATTTTGTATTCATATTATATCACGTAGATAATCTGTTTAATAGTTTTAAATTCAAGCTATAGTGAATTTCAAACTAATATAATGCTGATATAGAATGAGCTGTTGCAAGATCCGCAGATATCCGCGGATATGATAGCCCTTGGTGTCTACCTGGAGGAAATGACCGCAAATGGTTTGTAAATTTTGGCCAATGAAAGACCAAATTTGTAAGAAAGAATAATTAGCTTTAAAAACAAAATAAAAATAAAATAGCATATTGCAAAATTGTTTTGAAATTTGAAAAATATAATAAATTCGTGGGTTTTTCATTTACAAAATTATTAATTACTAGTTTATTGTTTTATAAATGCTAAACGGTATATTATATTAATTTAAGGTGATTTACTTGTTGCAATTTTATCGTATGACACTTGGCTCAGTTGGTAGAATGCTTACCTCCTGATATAGATGTCCCAGGTTCGAGTCCCGGAAGGGGCATAGCTATTATTTTGCAAATGAATATTCAGATTAATAGGTAGTTTCTGTATAATTATTCATGGCCATCACTTATGCTAAAAGATTCTAATACAAAGTTATGTTTGTTTATTATGCATGGGATCATTGTAGGATGTGTTCTACACATCAGGTGTCTGCGGAGGTTCCGGTAATATTACCTCCACCATCACCTTTAGTGCTACGCGTGCCTTTAAAAGACATTTTGGCCACGAATGCGATTGATGCAACAAAAGGTTATACGTTAAAATAATACAAAAATATTGATGTATAAAATATTATTGATATTATAAGTTGAAAGAGCATATGATTAGCAGTTTGCTCAGTAAATGTATATGTTAGAATACAATACTAATAGGTGAAATAACTTTTCAAATAGAACCTTAAAGTTATTGAAATTTCCCGAACATTATGTGAAATAAAAAAGAATCTTTTAAATTGGGTAGTTAGAGAAATTGAGGGATCCATATTAATATTTGATATTCATATTGTCCACTCCGAAGACAAAATATAAATAAAATTTCATTTTATTTTCAGAAATTATTTTGCTAGCTTATATGATAACTTGTTTGATTTAAAAAGAGTAAGCAATTAATTTTTAAAATTGACTTTGTTTGGAAGAATATAGTTTCAAATGCTTACTTTGAAGTTATTTTGACTTGTGTTTGAATTCAAACACTTGTGTTTTAGTTCAAATGGATGCTTGAGATGTCGGTCTAAGCCGAGGGAAAGACTCGATATCGAGCGCAAGAGCCTCACCACCCATTCAGCCGGTGGGAGGTTTTCCACCTCCAGGCAGTAGAGGAATCATCTCACAAGCCAGTGATGCTGAAGATGTTGACTCCATCTATCCACTTCCAAGCCGTGTGAAAGACTCGGTTAAGACCCCAACATCCGCAGCCCCCATTCATCCGGTGGGAGCTTTGCCACCTCCAGGTAGCAGAGGCGTCTTCCCACAAGCCGGTGGTGTAGAGATAAGGCAAGCGGGAATCACAGCCCCCTTTCAAGGATTGGATACGGTTGTGGTGAAAGCCATCTTTAACCCCACAGCCGGAAATTTGTGTCCCTGTGAATCAGGTTGGTAGAGATTTATAGAATGATATCTCTCTTCGAATCGTCGAGGAGAGAGTAAAACAACTGAGGCATTTCTTTTTTACTGGTAGAAAAGTCACCGTAAATCTTGGTGCTCTAGCAAGTGATTGTGACGCATTAAGCTGGCTCGAAGAACAAATTACTGTTTTGCTCAATAGGCTGCAGAATCATGGTGTCAGCGCTAATGATCACGTCGGCTTAATTTTGAACAGCACGGACTGTATGTTGAATCATGTAGACGTCTGATTTAGGCAGGCGTATCAGTCAGACGCTCGAGCCATGCTCAATAACGTAAGTCGCGTGTATTCAGAGTAGTAGCTTGTTCTTAAGTACAGAACCACTGTACGTTAAACTAAACAATTTTAAGGAGCCTTGTGCGAGTGCACTTTATTGTGATAAGTTATCCCCTGCTAGCTCATATAGCTGTAACATCCAAGGAATCAATACGATTCAAAATAGCAACACACTTTGATTTTCCCGTAGGTTATTTGTCGCCAAAACCATATGTGATAATAAAAGAGAGCCAGGTTTCTTGGACGTAAACACCGTTAAACAAATAAAATGGGTCGTCTTATTCAAAAACTCAAAGCAGAGAAACTATGCCGTGATGCCCGTGTGAATATTTTGAAAAGTGGTGGGTTCACCGAAGTGAAACAATTTCAAACATACCACTACTAATACAAATTTACAGTGTTCCGGGAACGTCAGGGGAGGCAAGTACTATATTTGGGGCCTACCCTACCCAAACATTCCTTCAAGGGCTAACTTGATTTGTATTTTAACGACGATAAGCAAATCCATTTTGATGTCATAACATCCTTGACAACCGCATTTATATGCTCCTACTTTTTCCGTGAGTGTTTTGTGCCATTCAAACATAAGAATGCGCACAAATGTGAATCTGCGTGCAAAAAGTTCAACGCTTAAGCGATTTTCAGTGGAGGTCGACTTGTGGCCTGTAAATACTATGGGCGTGGTTTCACAAACCAGACTTGTTTTGATAAACATAAACGTCCCGGTATTTGAAGAGGTCACTTGACAATCTGAGATGTCAAGAAGGTTTGTGAGATATGTGGGCAATGTTTCAGTCTGGAAAAGTTAAATTATTTACACAGGTATTATAAGACTTTTTGTATAGTATATGAGACTCATCGTCCTTTTTGTCATTTCTGTTATATGAATCAAGCCCCACTCAAGCCGTCACTTGAAAAGAGCAAATTCATGTTCATATTCTATGATATTGAATGCAGACAAGAAACTCTTCATCAAGGTGTGGCCAGCACATTCTGGAAAGAACCTAACCTCTGGGTCATGCAGAGGTGTTGCAAGGCCTGCCCTCATATTGATGTAAATAACCGTCACTGTACCGAATGAGGGGACGATAGGACTCGCATATTCAAGGGTGATACCGCAATTTCCCAATTTTTCAGATTTCTAGAGCAAGTGAAAACAACATTTAAGGACATCAAACTCTTAGTCCATGATGCCAAGGGCTATGATAGAAATTGTTTTTAAAATACATGATGGAGGTAAAAAAAATGGACTCCAAGGTTCATAATGAACGGGAGGAAAATCATGTATATGCGTTACGGCCCGCTCCACTTTATTGACTCGTTAGACTTTATCCCGTTGTCACTGTCCAAGATGCTTAAAACATTCGATTTGGAAGAGTCTTTGGCAAAGGGACATTACCCCCATTTTTCTTCAATTAAAAAGAAAACGCGGGATATAGAGGTCCTTTGCTGCCAAAGGAGGACTACGGCATCGGTGAGATGTGAGTTGAGGGAGAAGAAAACTTTGAGAAGTGGTATGTCTCGTTTATCAAAGAAATATATGACTTTGATTTTAACCACGAGTTGGAACTGTATTGGGTGAAGATTGTAGCGATCCTACGGAAGGCCTGCCTAAAGTTTAGAGATGTGATAAAGGAAAAAGCAAAAGTAGATCCTTTCAGAGAATCGTGTATGATCATGGGAGTGGCCATGTTGGTTTACCGCCGAGGTCATCTGAAGGAAAATACCATCGGTATCATCCATAATAGTGGCTTATGGTGTGCAGACTAACAGTCGCACGTCGTTGTACAATGGCTTTCCTGGAAGGCCTATCAATGCCGTGTCTATATCCTTCTTGTAGGTAACGGTTAAGTAATATGTATTAGGGCGACGTGTAGACGGCGTTCTTAAAGCTGGAGATAAAACCACCATCTTTCAATTATGGGGGGGGGAGGGGTATTTACACGAGTGCCCTCTCTTTTCTCCTGACAGGACCACCCCTATCAAAAATAGCCGCTACGAGACCACAGAGACGCGTTATAAAGATACCATGGACTGCGTGAATAATTTTAAAAATGCCGGCTACAGGGTCGAAGAGATGTGCGAGTGTTGGTTTAATGCGTTGAAACACACAGGCAAGGACTTGAAAAAATTTGTACTTCAGCACAAGGAGTACAGCAAAGAGCCCCTCAGTCCCCGGGATGTATTCTTTGGCGGGCGTACAAATTGTATCATAATCTTCCACGAAGCAGACCTTTCTTTTGGAGAAAAGATCAAGTACATGGACGTGTGTTCATTGTATCCTTACGTTTGCAAGTACAAAAAATATCCAATCGGCCATTCCAAATTTCACTTGGAACCAAATTATCCGTCTATAGATCAAGTAGAAGGCATAGCCAAAGTTACCGTGACGCCTCCACGGGATTTATTCATTCCCGTATTGCCTACACGGATGCACGACAAGTTAATATTCATATTGTGCAGGAAATGTGGGGAAGAGAAAAATCAAGACGCATATAAGCACAACGAGAGTAAATAATGCTTGTTGACAGGCGTCTAGGTGATTGACGAGATTCGGAAAGCCATTGAGAAAGACCACACAATTGAAACCGTACACGAAGTGTGGAAGTACAATGTATCTCTTTACGATCGTCAGACACGTACTGGCGGATTGTTACACGGGTACATTGATACTTTTTGAAAATTAAACACAATATGAGAAGTTAACTTATATTCAAAATTATGAAAAAAAGAAGGGGTAAAATTCGATTTCGGTTTTATTTATAAAAGTCCCTGATCTCCTCACGGTGGCTAAACTCTTTTTAAATTCGCTATGAGAAAAATTTGGACAAAGACTCGATTTACCACGCGTAGCCGTTGTCAATGACTATCAGGGAATCCACAATTACCTGACGGATCCGTACATCACCGTGGACAGCGTCATTGATGTTAATGATGAGGATATGATGATTTTAATACCTCAATTACAAGGATGTGCCTGACGTGTTGCGCCCTAGCCCTAACACGAGTGTTGCAGTGGAATTCTACACTACTGCTATGGCTAGGTTGCACTTTATCCTTAAATAATTGGTGGGACCGTGTTTTGTATCTTGATACAAATAGTTTTCTATTCACGGAATGCCCCAGCGATTGGAGTCCAACAACAGGAAACATTTTTGGTGACCTCACTGACGAAAATCAAGATTACGGCCCGGGTAGCTATATTAGGACCTTTGTATCTGGTGGCCTCAAGAATTACGCGTACCGATTTTGTGTTGGTGGCGATCCTACCAAAACAAAAACTATGGGAAAAGCTTGCGCAATCACCATAAGCTACGGAAACCAGAATGATATTAATTATGACATTTTGAAACCGATGTCCACCGAACCAGTTATCGATAGGTACATACAGATACGGCACAAAATTTTAAGAAAAGGTATTGCGATTCTATGTACCGTTAAGGAGACTAAAGTCTATTGAACCTTGTAGACCAAACGACTGATAAAACATGATTCTAATACGTTGGCTTTTGGGTATCATAGTACTTGTAAACACTCTCTACACGACTAAAAGGTGATCATTTAGACGGGCTGAAAAGTCATCTTTTTTTCTTTCATTCTAGACAATTCCACTGACATACCATATTTTATAAGATTTTAGATTTATTTTTCATATTTTATATTCTGCATGAAAACATACATATATCTTATTGATTAAATCTATGCACCTGGGACACTTTTCTATATTTTTTATCCATCAGTACAATCCTTCAACTACCTGACTATTTATAGTCAAATATAAATGGTTGTTTGTATATATTTTTATTTTTATACATATTTTATATTGAAACCCTCTCTCTCTCTTTCTCCATATATATATATATATATATATATATATTAAAATATATATATATATACATATTAAAATATATATATATTAAAATACTCTTTAATATATATATATAGAGATATTTATATATATATATATATAAATATATATATTAAAATACACTTTAAACTGGATATTGTAAATTAGCTTGGATATTTTTTTACCGAAGCCACTATTCCCACTACGATCCCAAGATATTTATTATTGTTTTATTTACACCTAAATATGATTCTATAACTCATTGTTTTGTAATCAAATATTTCAAGTATTCTTTTCATAGTATGAGCTAAATTCTAGAAAAAAATATTTGTGTAAATAAATATTATAAATTTGTTTGTGTGTGTTTTAACGTCTACATTCCTCCCTCCTATCCTATAAGGAATATAAGAATTACATTTGGTGGGGTAACCTTTCCACAATACGTTCACTTTCTTTATTATATTATTTCAGACATGACTACTAGTAACTGGTATGCTTTAAAATTAGAATATTCATGATAGCTGCAAACTTACCATTCCTCTTTCATACCATGTCTAGCCTTATCCCACTCAGATTATCAAAAGTTTAATATTGCTGTCCATCCCACTATCCTTATAACCTTGATACGAGCACCCATCAACACATTCGGGCAAGACATAACATCAAAGGGTCTGAATTTATCATTCATAGGGTTCTTTTAGACTATGACCAAACATCATCATGCCATATATTCAATTTTGACCATGTGTATAATAGTTGGAAAAGATAAAGACAACAGTGATATGATATTTGTTTTACATAAAAAATCGTGTTAGTCATTCAAACATATGTACTTGGTAATCTAACAACCACCAGTCATTGGTCATAATCATGTATGGTACTTACATAGCATCCGATTACCAAACATTCTTCATTGATCAGACTCCTTCTTCATTAACGAATATTACTATGCATGATACTTACATACAATTTAATATTTGTTCATTGAAATGATCAAAGGATCATTCAACCTGTAATCATAGTTTATTGGTTGTAACACTATATCATGACTACTAATTTTTTATTTAATTACAATCATTGGTCGTACTTAAATAATTAAGTAATCGTTATCTGACCTGAGTCGTACATGCTTATTATCATAATTCATTGATTATACATCACACTTTCGCAATATAGGATTGTAGCCATTATTTGTATTTACCCAAAATCTGTTCATCGAAGACAAATATACTATTTTACTAGATTTGATAATCATTCATTGATCCCAATGCTGCACCACACTTGCATAACATTGCATCATTGATCAGTCATGGTCATACTAGAACATTGAGAGTACCAATCATAATATTAGGTTAGAGCTATGCACAATACTTAGAAAAATTAGGTTCATCCTTAATCTATCAGAGTCATGCAAAATATTTTAACATATGAAGAAACATGATTTTATGACATGTATTCTTTATTCATTGCTTAGTACTCGCTCACAAACATGAGATATGAAATGCCAAAGATATGAAATCTAATATTATACTATTTGATTCATGAGGATAACATGAAACAAGCTAAATCAAACCTCTTGACTTGACGTATTCATACACCCACGTGTGGATAGGAACTTATGACTTGACATGGATTCGATTCCCTAACCTTACGTTCGTGACAAAATAGGTTCGTACACCTTATCGTAGTAGATACGTTATTCCTACTAGTATTGACATCTGTTTCATTGAGTCTCAGGTTCGATCATTGGTATAATCTTACTCTGCCACCAGTTTGCCTCTCATGTATATGAGGTTGAGTCTGACATCTTAAGTGATATGTTAAAGTTTAATTCACAAATGTAATCTAAAAAGTGTTATAAACCAGATTCAGACTTGATGTACAAGTGAAGTCACCCTCCCTCCTCGGACAATAGTAGGATTGAAGTAGATGCTCGTCATACATGTTTAGAGAAAGAAAGAATGCAGAATAAAATAATTTTTTTCTATTTACTAAGTTTACAAAATTATAAACCTAACTTAATTATTCTATATGCAAATGCTATTATCTTAAGAAATAAAGAATTACTTACCCAGCCTAACTTAACATAGATATCCTAAAGTGGGTGCTATTAACTTAAATGATACACTAGTCCTAAGTCTAAAATATTGGTCCTAAAGGTAAATGAACTATAGCAGCTTTCAAGAGATGGTGGCAAATTAGAAGGAGTAACATTATTCAGCACATGATTGTGACTAAAGGCATGTATATCAATGCACGTAAACATAATATATTGATAATCCAATAAGATTAAAACTATCCCAAACAAGTATTTCTAGAACTAGTTTGTCTTTAGATACATTATATATATATATCTAGGGGTTTATTCACTTTACAAAGATAAGATCGGCCTTCACTCGCTCTATTTAGATAATCAATACCTCATAGTGTATACAGTGTATAAACTGGAGTGATTCAATTTGTTGAATCTTTTACTTTGTACACCAATCAAAGCACAGTTTCGTAAATTTGAAAGTTTTATAAATGAAATACTATACTATAACCTGATTAGTGTTTAACAGCGGGACCAGAGCGCTTTCATTTTTATCCTTGATGTGCTCCTTGTTCTCTCTGTCTCCCTTCTTGTCTAGCAGGTAGGCAGCGGCCTTCTAACTTGACTGGGAGATTAGAGGGGCCGGGGGGGGGGGGGGAGGA
>CABFVX010000046.1:279935-291391 GCA_902151425.1 Timema shepardi
GTTTGTGAACTATTAAAAAAAACACTATTCCGTACTGGGAGAAAAATACTGACCTGGCATCTTCTTCCAATTCAAAGGTAAGTAACCAATTGCCTCTCCTTCATCCGATGAATCATAGTATATTTTATCACAAACGCTGCGACTAAAGTGACGTTCCGGTTTGAATGAACACGCCAATCTCGTTGCCGCTGTCACTGCGAATAATTAGGGCCGGTCTGAGGGAGCCTTAAAAAGTTGAATCGCGTCCTCGCTTTCAAGCAGAGCGAGTATTTGTTGAGGAGATTCATTGATTTTAATCTCACCAAACAAAAAAAAATGCTGTAAAAAGGTTTGAAAATGAATTTTTCGATTTCATGAACAATGCCGTATTTAGTGAGTCAATGGAGAATAAAAGATACCGTGTGGATGTTCAAATGTTAAACAATAAAATAAAATTGAAATAACTTATTGTTTGACCAGAATTTATTGATTATAAAAACTTAATATCTTCACGGAAGGTTTAGTTGGTGTACACATGAGGAAATATATTTGTTTTTGAAAAATCCAATCCATGCAGGCCTTGATATTTTAGATACAAGCAAGATTAATTAAAATATGATTATGGTTGAAATAATTATGGACAAAATGTAAGAGTTATATTCCCAAACACAAATTCCTTTTGTTTTGAAATGAAAACAGAAAAAGTATATGTGGATATGTTTGATAATTTTCAATAATATTCGAATCAATAAATCGGACTATTCCGAAACACATTTTTTTTTAACTAGGTGCAATAAAAATATGCTCTGGGAAAAAAAGAGGATTTGATGAGTGGGAAATGTTTAAGATAATTTGTGGGACTACGACCAAAGATTTACTCGATTCAAAAGGAGAGTTTCGAGGAGAACTATATAGGTAAATAATTGTCGAAAATAGCGCTAAAAAAGATAATCAAACATTCATAATATGAAAATAAGTTTAAGGAATCATTTCTTATACTATACCAGTATGTTTATGAAAAAAAAACCATCTGTACGGTATTTGCTTGAATAAACTTTCATACTGTCACTACAAAATAAAACAAATGTTTTCACTAATGGAGACGTAAAAATTATCACCCCTGATATATTGATGTGTGTATGTTAAATCTGAAGTTCGAGTATTAACTGTTATAATAATCAATTTACTGTGTACAAAGCTGAAATTAATGTATCTGATTTCATCATCGGCAATCCAGTCAATAACGAGAGTTATGGTTTAAAACCAGGGTTCTCAAACTTTTTAAATCAAAGGAGCCCCTACTCCAGAAAAAATACATGCTGGAGGCCAAATAAATTGGCTTACACTAATATTATTAGCATTCTTCGACTACACTTTAATATTACAAGTATAAAACTATCAAACAAACGGAAACAATAGCATTTTCTAGCTGCGCCTTCGGCAAATATAATTTATTGTATAAAAAATTGGCAATCCTAATTATTAATGTTATTTTATAGTGTTAAAACCAATAAAGAATATTAAAGCAAGGAAGAGACAGCTGTGGAAAGTGTGCCACACTTGTAAGCTAGTAAACAGACCTGAGTATTGCTATAGCATATCTAGTAAAACACAGTGATAAAACATTAATTAAAAATAATAAAACTTGCACTCCAAGAGATGGGGTTACTAATGGTCCACTTTTGAGAAATAATTTATTGCCTTGAGTGGATGAAAATGTAAAAATTAAAAGCAGGACTACACCATTTTAAGTTAATTATTGAGTCCTTACTGTAGGGCCTTTATAAATCGTTTTATTCTACCTAATTAAAGATTTGTATTTATAAGAATGTTTGAAATATAAAAACTACAATATTGAGTATTGAGCTGACTAGTGACGCAGTGTAGGGCACACAGACCAAGACTGTACCAGTGATAGACCTCGATGTGGTGTTCGAGGAGTCAAAGATGTAATACTTGCAGTGTACTCAGTCACCATTGATGGATAGGTCATGCTTCAAATCCCAACACTAGTGGTGATTTTCACACATGATTTTTATTATAGTATTCCTGCCCTTTGTCAATATTAATTTGGTTACATGCCTGATCATTTATCTTTCACATCCCTACTTTCAGATCCAGAAGTTGGGCTTAATATTCAGGTAGCTATGAAACTGCTAGTCAACTGACGACTGACGACTGACTACTTTTATTTTTCATTTTGATATTTACTCTTGATTCCTGCCTGTTGTGAAGAGCGTGGATACGATAATCTTTATAGAGTCAATAGTCCCAACTTAAGAATAGTGGCTCAAATATTGATTGGGATGTATTTAATTCTTTAGGTTAGGGTCAATCCAGGTTAATTACAAGTGATTCTTGGGAGTTCGTTATAATTGCTTTAATAAGAGCTAATAACTCAACTTACGTAATGGGAGATGTAATCCATGATTGACAGACCAATATTTTATCTCTATGGGAATCCTGTATATAAATAAGCGTATAAGGGCTAGCCATATTTTACATGTGAAATAGAATAGGAAAATTTTATAAATACTATTAAAAAAAGGAATAATTACATACAGCTAAAAATATATTTTGTTTACCTTATAGTAAAATTTCTATAACCTACATATCCAAGTGTTAAAGATTACAGGTTTAATCAATAAAATAGGTATTACTAGTAATGTTCTATATTTTATCTCATTTAATGGGTTTCCCAAAACACAGGTCAAATAATAGGCTAAATTTAATTTATTATCTAGCTCTATGTACTAAATTGTATTTTGATATAATGGTATATTATAACAAAGTTTTTTAACCTACGCTAAATGAATTATCTTACAATAACTATACATATATTATTTACAAAAACACAAGTAAACCAAATTTTTTCGTAGTAATGTTGTTTGTTTCATTATAACATTCTTTATTAAGTATTTATCAACCATTAAAAATACAGATAATAGTATTCACTAACTTGTAAAATAGATTTTCTTTATTTATTTTATTTA
This sequence comes from Timema shepardi, assembly GCA_902151425.1. NCBI lineage: Eukaryota > Metazoa > Arthropoda > Insecta > Phasmatodea > Timematidae > Timema > Timema shepardi. Next base: position 282,908 of record CABFVX010000046.1, read on the forward strand.
CCAGCGCCATATTATACATTCTTATTTTAAAAGCTCCCTCGATTGTCACCATCTACATATGAAATGTATCACAAAATACAACATCACGTTGTACACTAGACATTCAATGCTTATTCTTTCCACAGAAGCTGTTCATTAACCTATTTTTACCAACGTCCACCAAAATCTTATTAAATAGGAAGTAAACTGAAGGTAAAAGAAAATAAGTCTTATGAAGGTAGTTTTTTGGATTTATCTGCCATTATTAAATGTTTTTAAAAGTTCACTTAATAATATACCTCTATTTGTATACTCATTATTATTTATATCCTACTGTTTCACCTCCACCTACTTCTTATATCTCTATATTTATCTATCGAATCATTTTTAGTAGCAGTTATAATTGAAGAGGTTACGAAACAAAATACATATCATTGTTGAGAAAACCAAGGTCAAACTTTGTTCTCTCTTTGTGTGTAACTACGTATATTTGTATTACTATGCGTTTTCAGAGTTCATTTTCAAAGCCTGAATGGAACAATACGAATGATATAATGAAAGAATATCTAATCATATATTATATACCACAGCCGTTATTACTTTAAATTATCGCTTTAAATAGTGGAATTATATATAGCCTTCTCTAGGTCTCTATTTCAAGGTATTACCGAAGTTACGCGTGTAGCCCGAACGGGTAATGAAACTAAGTAGTAAGACTATTTTTTTTAAAAACAAGATAAATTTGACATGGCTTTACTAAGAAATTGATCGTGGGTTTCAAGGTAACTCCTAACTTGAAAGACGTTTGAAAATAAACTCAAACCAATTACTTATTTACTCCCTGGATAAACAATTTTTTTTCACTTTACCAAGATAGGGCTCCTAAACTTATTTTATAACACTTGACAAACGGATAAAACATATTTGCAGCGTGGATGATTACAAAATTGTATTAAGCAATTTTTCAACCATCATAAAAAAGAAGTGTTACCAAGAACAGGTTATATTTTCCAGCAACTAAGGAAAGATTTAGTGTGTTTTTAAATAAATAAAAACATTATTAAACTAAAGAATTAAAATATTCAATTTATACTTTCTTTGTTTCTTAAATATTATATAATACATATTTATAGCTATGTTAACTTTTTTAAATGTCTTATAAGATGCTTATTTTTAAAATATTAAGTAGATTAAAAGTTTTTATTTTTTATTTTTAGTTTTAGCGGTTGGCAAACACGTTCCGTTCCTTAACCAAGTCCATGTGACACTATAGGGGGAGAGCTTTCTCTGAGTCCACATGTGTAAAACTTAACAGACGCTTCCACGTAGTGAACAGGGCTACGTGGCTCTTACTGAGCAGCAGAGTTATCAGGATCGACTTGACGCACAAAGCAAATTATGTTAGAGATGATTTAAGATTGAACACCCACGTGCGTGACCACATTGAGTGATTGTTCAGCCGTGGTGCTGGGGTGTGGTTAGGAAACGAGAAAACTGCCACACTATATTTTCACAAAACAAAAAAATTGTCAAGGGAACAAAACCAATTAATACTGGATCAGACACATCCTTAGAAGAAACAGTCTTCTGCACGGTGACATAGAAATAAAGAATGATGGAAAGAGGAGCTTAGGAAGAAGGATTCATATAATGGATGACTAGAAGGAAATACAAACATGCTGGGGGCTGAAGGAGAAGGCAGAACATAGGGAGCATTGGTGGTATAAGTTCTCTGACAAAAGGAATAAACCTGTCGCAAGACAGAATACCTATTAGTAATAGTGAAAATAATATAATATATAGTTTAACCAGGGAGTATGTAGACTTTTATCCACTCTATGGGAACAGAAAATTGTCCAAGGTATTTCTTGGGGATTGTCTAAACATCATACCCCCAATGAGATGACGGGATGATAGTGGTTATTTATGAGTGGAAATCTTAAACCTAATTTACTAGACCATGGTAACCATAAGAACAGTTCCTCTTTCAGGAAAAATACCTAAGGTGCCACCGGGAATCAAACCCGTGATCTCTAGATGGGTAGCCAGGGGCACTGACTACTAGACCAAGAGGCCGGGTCACTAAGGGCGTTGCCTACTTGTCACGTCATGGGAGGTCAAGATAGGATCCCCCATGTTAGTGAATTTACGTTTTATTAAGATAGTTTCAAAGTAATAATGTTGAAACAGAAACCAGCCATTTTTAAATCGTTCCATAAATATACCTATAGTGACGCAAAACTATTATTTTTAATTCGAGGTATAGTTTTTTAAACGTATTTTTTTTTATAAATCATCTACAACTAAGCTATTTGGCTTTGTCACGAAAATGTTCTGTAGGAGTCTTCTTGCCAGGATGTAGATTGAAAAGGTAGAATATATCTATCTAAAATAGAAAACAATAAACAGGTAATTTTAACAATCAAGTCAATGTTTTCAAGGAGTAAATAGTATAGTGCATGTGTAAACTCGTCAGAGGAAGAGGTGAAGTATTATCAGTATACAGACAAGAGGCCTCGCAGAGTGAACTTCTCATTTTCTTACCTCCTTTTCTCTATCATAGATTGGTGTCTGTCTAAGCGTGACAGTATTTAGAATGCTTAGTTGCGTCAAGTTAAGATGCAACCCTCCTTGCAAAGTAGCTTTTAGATCTCCAGGTTGACAACGTCATTAAACACTAATTGGTGGGAGGCTGAGCTAAATCGTCATTCTCATCTAGTTTTCTGCGGACTTGGATGTTGGGGATCAAACTCCTGAAGTTTTATGAGGTATTTTACAAAATTGCTCAATATCTTCCCTTTTTAAAAATGAGGGTACATTTATTTTAATTTTTATCGTATTCATCCCCAATTCCTACGTGTTTGGTCACGGATACTCTGGAGGGATATTAAGAAGCTGTGAACCTGAATAATAATAAAAATTTAGTTCAGGTTTCCAAAATAGTTGGTGAATTATCGTCAAACTAAAGACTACGTCATTGCTAGATTTTATTTAAGACTTTATAAAAGCTCAGAATATTTCTTGAAAGTATTTTTAAAAAGCGTATAACCCGAACGGGTAGTAAGACGCGGCGATAAGTATTATAGTATTATTATTTTTAAAAATATTTGAGAAACTCTTATCTCGCTTAAGTTTTAAAAAAAGTACACAGTATATATATATATACAGTGTATATATACAGTATATATATATACGGTAGCCTATATATATAAGTATATATATATACAGTATATATATATATACAGTGTATATATATACAGTATATATACATATATATATACAAACTGTTTGTCGATTACTTACAATTAACTTAGTTCAGGTAATAAAATTAAAAAATATATTAATATAAGAAATCATTAATGGTGTATCTATTACCTAAATATTAAGTAAAATTTTTATACTAAAGTAAAATGATTTCTTCAACTTGTTTTACTCACTATAAATATTTTTATTTTGTTAGTAATCTTGGAAAAACAACATAATAAAACGGATTTTTATAGTAACATGCTAACGTTTACCAAATTGACCATTCTAACAAATTTTTTATTTTTACTCCTTGGTTTACGACTCGTCCAGTTTATCCGTATTGCATTACGGTAAGAGACAAGGCTTAGTAGAGTATAACTTAAGGTAAGTATACCTATATATTCGTGGAGGGAGATTGGAAAATTTTGAGAAAAAACCGCTAAATATACATAAATCAATATTCAAACACCAATATCTACGTCACCAAAAGACCAGATTAAACGAGCTTAGCGCTTGGATCAATTGAAAAAAGATCCACCAATTTGTAACCAGCAATACAGTATATTATTAGCCTAACGCCTTATATTACGTGAACATTAGTGCGAGTAATCCACTACCTTAATACTTTACTGATGAACCAAAGCTGATTTTAAATTGTATTTATTTATTTATTTATTTTTAGCACCACGTCTTACTACCCGTTCGGGTTGTACGCTTTAAGTACTAAATACGCTAATGGATTAGGAATTAGGAAGGTTGAATTAGAGGAAGTGAACCCGCATTTGCGGGGAGGGAGAGTGGAAAACCATTAAGGAAAAACCACTCCCAGTTCACCCGACCGAGATTTGAACCTCGATCTCCCCGTCCTTCAGCAGTCGAGCTCAACACAGCTAGCGCGTTAGCCAACTACGCTACCGAGGCAGGTTTTAAATTGTAGTTTGTTTGGTGTTTGGATATCGAAGTTACTCGAGTCTCAATACTTTTGAAAATGAGTATTTTCGAACCACTCGTGTAATCTCTACCTAAGATGAACATCAAACTACCTACAGTGCAATTTACATAGAAATAACCTGATCATGGAGCTATGATATCTATTTTTACGCATTCATAAGTCAAGTCATTGGATCTGCAGCTGTCACTTTTGATAAATATTATCATTACCTATAAAATAAAATATATAAATAATGTTGATTGCAAAAAGATGTTGTGTTCTTTTAAAATTTATTTTCCTACAAAAAAAACCCATCATTGGAACATAAAGGGGTTAGAGAATTCCAAGAGGTCCGACAAATGGTTTAAGGTGGGGTGAAAGAAAACGTGACCTTAAGTTCGTATTTTTACAGTTTTTTATGTACTGTGCAAAAAACATTTTTTGTTCATATGATTAAAATCTTGCTTTAGTATATCTGTTTAGTTTAATTTTCTACACGTAATAATCTCAATCGTTAATTTAAAGCGTTTGTGATCAATTAAAACTATACTCATGGAGGTCATTCAGCAAATGTTGATATCACGATGTGTAGAATATTAAACTAAATGTTTCTACTTAAGAAATATCTTATTTATTCGGACAAAAAAAAAAGTTCTTTGTTAGAAAAACTGCAAAAATACGGACATTTTAACTCGTGTTGCCTACCATTCAACCTTGAGCCAAGTGCTTTATAACAAAGCATCGTCAACCCTTAATTGGGTGTTTAAAAGAGGACTGAGAAAATTAGGATGATTCAGATGATGTTCCTTAATCCTTTAATGAAATATTCAAACAAATATTTATAATAACGATCTGTGAGATTGTTAAACGAGAAACCAATCTGTTTGTTCATGAACACTTTACTGAAACGTACTGTCTTTTATACCATACATATTTTATCTCCATATTAGGAGCGTCCCCACTTTTCTTTAACAACTGCGTAGACCAATGACGTTATGAGAATACTCGTTACCCCTTAGAAAATTGGAAGTCTCTTAACGTGGGAAGGTTTAAGTGGACGGTACTTGACGACAAAATGACCACTGTTACCTTAAAATTACACTGTCCATGTGCCACAAACATCCTGAATGGCGTCTTATTCTCACTGGTAGCTTTCAAGGACAAATTTAGTAGAATTACTCACCATAAAAAGAAACTGTAACCTTTTCTCACAAATTAACAAATAGCCGTAACTATTTCTTACAAAACAAAATATTATTATAAATCACTTAACTTCTTATTTTGATAAATCATTAATCATATTTTGAGTAGGGATGTAAAGTGTATGTTGTAGTTAGAATTTAGTAGGAATTTTTTTTTGTATAAATCAAAAATATTCTATCCATAATATATAATTTTAACCTTTATCCTCCCTATCTCTCCACCCCTTTAATGGGGCGAACAATTTGTTCAATATGGTTGATAAACATTGAACTGAAATCTAGTGTTAAAATAATGATTATGTATTATTTTTAAAAAAAATTAGAAAATCACTTTAACAATTTTATTCAAAATGGATATCTGATGACTGTTAAAATCAATAAATAACATACATTTGTGTTTTGGAGAAATAAATTAATTTAATGTTTGTTTGTTGATTATATATACACGTATATATAGGCCTATATATATATATATATATATATTAATTTTCTTACAACTACAATATACACTACTAGAGAGTTGGTATTAATGTCCCATTTAACTTTTTTGTGTTTGGTACCGAGGTTGATTAGCTGGAACTCATCTGTGAATAGGTCTAAAAACATTACACTTTTAAAAGAAATTATACCTATAACTTAGTACTAGCAACAGTTTAAACTACTATTAAAATCTAAGGCAGAAGTATTCAATCCATGATACGAATACCTCCAGGGTTAAACGAGATATTTTAGGGGTATATAAATTTAAAATATATGTGTATATTATTTCAAGATAAAAACACTGAATAATCAGGGCAAGTTCTGGTGTCAGCCACAATAAACCCGGACGTAAAGACATGGGATCTGGGATTGCCAATTTTACTATAGATTTAGATTATATAGACTATATTGTATATTCTACCTTATGCACCAACAACCTTGGGGGTACAAGGTTGAACATAAATTATATCTGACCAGCTTCCATGGCCACATAGCTTAAGCCGTCACTCTCACAGTAGACTAGACTGCCGATGACGGGGAGATCAAGGATTAAATCTCGGTCGGGTGTAATGTCTGTGGTTTTCCCAAAATGGTTTCCCCTCTCCCTCCACGCAAATGGGGTACACTTTTTCTTAATACAACCTTCCTCAAACCAAAGACTATTAGCACAATTAGTACATAATCGTGTAACCCTAAAGAGTAGAAAGACATGGTGCTAAAAAAATACTATCTGGGTGTACTCGAACAAAAAAAGGTTGAATACTACTTGAAAGGGAAATCACAATAGGTAAGTGGTATGAGGTTATCATTCTGACATTGCACTTGGTTACCGTTTACAGGAAGGTCGGGCTCACGAGGCATAGTTGGCCTTATTTGATTTTCACTGTAATTTTACATCAATTCTCCCCGCTAGCGAAGATGAATTTCCTCAAGCTACCCCTGTAACCCGTAACCCCTGGGTGGAGTCTTAAGGAGAAGGAGGGCCGATGGAGCGCTGAGAAGCATTTCAGACGTTCAAAAACCACTCATTATTTAACTCTTGGTTGGTTATTTCTAAATTTGATGCACGACAAAATGGTGTTGAACGATATTAACATGTCCCAAAAGGATTTAAAACATTTAATTAAAGAAAGAGCCTATCACTTTTACCAGTAATGGTATTTCCATATACCTTCCAGGGTTCTTTTACATGCCACAATTTAAATGGGACTTATGGATTTACTTCCCCTCCGAAGGAAGTTGTGCTATGGATTTTTATTGCTCAATCAAAATCCGTTGATTCCGGCTAGGCTTGAACCCAGGAACTTCGGGTCCTGAGGCAAGCACTTTATTCCAAGACCACCGAGGATGACAATGGCTTATGAACTAATTATACTAATAGGTTAGGGATTAGTAAGGTTACTTTTAGAGGAAGTGTACCTGCATTTGTGTGCAGAGAGAATGAAAAACCATTTAAGAAAAACCATTCTAAGTACATATGGCCGGGATCTAACCACGATCTCCTCATCATCTGTAGTCTAGTGTATTGTGAGAGTAGTGCCTTAGACTATGTAGCCACAAAAGCAGATATAAGCTATTTAATTAAAATTATATATCAAAACGTGAAGCAAGCTCTAAATTCAATGGCGTCTCACGTTTAGAATGGTTAAGAACATAGAATCAACCTTAATAAAATACAAAAACAACACTTTTAATAAATTTACAAAATAAAATTTTAAGTTAGCTAATTAGTATTTTAGTGACTTTGAAGCATTAACACATCCATTCACATAATAAAAACTAAAGTGTGAAGATATTTATCATCAAATATAAAATAATCGGGATGAGAATGGTAGATTTTAAGAAAACACACTATACTCGTATTTACAAATTATGATGCCACATGAAATAACATTGTTTAAATATGAGCAATTGCGCTTTAAACATAGTATTTTACCCTAAATATATGTCCATTCTTTCTTTACGCAAATGTGGGTACACTTATTCTAAATTCAAACATCCTCTCCCTTCGCATATTTTTGTAAGTAGTACATAAGCGCATTACCATAACCGGTAGAAAGACGCGGTGAGAAGAAATCAAAAATAAACACAATAAATAAGTCAATTCACTCAATAATTCTTTGTAATTGGAACATTGTATATTGTAGTACTAAAAATCATGAGTATATATTGAAAAAGTGTTTTGTATTTTAATATGTTTATTATTTATAAAATAGAAAGAAATGTGCTTTCATATTCATCCAGAGTATTTTTCTTTTCCATTGTGTAAATTAACATGCTATGTCTATTGTGCAATTGGTCTTGGAAGAATGGGCATTCATTGTACACTGGACCACTTATATACCTTGTAAACACAATCACCGTTTCGAATGCTACCGATTATTATGGTCACAGAAACCAAACGTGTACAATTTTTTTTTTTTTTTTGGGACGTTGGCAAAATAGAAAATGTCTTTGCTTTCTTTACGAACATCAAACATCGAAGTGGTGAACTACTATACAACCTTTCCTTTTACCTGAAAATAAGAGTATTCGTATGACATTTCCAAAACACTATTGACTGAAATGGTAAAAATGTTGTGTTTATCCATCCATGTGTTTCTTTAAGAGAACACCCATTTTCTAAAACACTTTGCTCCCCCCCCC
>CABFVX010000046.1:291541-331156 GCA_902151425.1 Timema shepardi
CCCCCCCCCCCCTTTCCAAAGTATTTCAAAGTATTTTTGCCGTCATTCTTACAAACCTAAGTGTAACATTGTTTTCTTACAACATACTGAAAAGTGTATAATCTGAATTGGCTAGTAATCCGCGATACTAAAAAAAAAAGAGTAATATGATCACTTTCCATTTCTGGTTCAAACATCTCTAATATATGTACATTGCAGTTAAAAATACAATATCTTTATGTTTATATACCGTTCTGTACTTACTTACTCGATGGCAATAGGAGCTCGAAATTTCATTGCTACGCTTACAAAAGTAGGCCACATATCTCTATCTTGAGCTATTCTATCAAGTCCACCTCATTACACCCTATCTATTTCAGATCTATTATAATATTGTCCTTCTATTTGTGTCTAGGTCGTCCCACTGGTCTCTTCCTATTGGGTTTGCCAGTAAGTACCATGAACCAGGTTCTAGAATCTTCCATTTGCGCTAAATATCCTGCTTACCATAATCAACGAGATTTAAGTATCCTAACAATGTATTGTGAGTGCAGGGTGTGTAACTCATCATTATGTAACCTACTCTACTCCCCAGAAGCCTGATTCCTAAACATCTTGTTTTCTAATATCCTGCCCTAAATTTGTTTTCGTCAGGTAAGGTAAAAAAAAAAACCATGTTTCCCACTCATAAAGAAAACCAGTAAGATTATTGTTTTGTATATTCTTAATTTTACATTCCTTGAAAGTAGTTGACAACTTACGGACCGAGTAGTAGCTTGCATTCCCGACTGCATTATTTTTCTAATTTCCAATCTGATATCGTTATTGCTAGTTAAAATTGTTCCTAGATATTTACACTCATTAACCCTGTTAAATGATAAGATATTCGCAGTAATCTCTAAATTATCGACTCCAATTTGTTTTCTCTGAGTGCTCATGTACTAAGTCTTTTCAACGTTCATTTCTAAACATATTTCCTTACTAGCCTCTTTTAAAATATCTGCATTTTTTTGCAACCGCTTTCTTAATAATTGCCCAACAAAACTAAATCATTTGAACGTCCTAATATCTGCAATGTAACGTTTAGTGCAACCCTTACCCACTCTCTTGCAATACCCTATTAGCATACTCGAAATATAAATTAAAACGTAATTGGGAATATTTACCTTCTTATTTCAACCCATTATGTATTTTGAAAGTATCTGATAAGTCACATCCAACCCATATCCTGCGATGCACATCAGTCAAACATACAGTAGCCCGATGGTTTCTTTGGTGCTGACTGACAGCTGCTAAACACATGTTTTTGCAGATCATATGGTTCGGCGCAGGGATATATAATTTGGTCTGGTAGCTTTTCAAAGCCGTCAGCTGTCAGCTATGAGCTGTCAGTCAGCACCAAAGAATCCGTGGAGCTACTGTACCTCGATTATCTAAAAAAATTCTTTGGGTATCCCAAATTTAACTAAAATCTAATATAAGTTATTTTATCTGAATATATATAACTTATTGCTGAGGAACCGTCATGTTCTATTCCCATTTTTTTTAAAATATTTGCCGAATAGTAAAAATTTGATCCGTTGTTGAGCTAATTATTCGAATTCCACACTGATGATCCCCAATTATTCTTCGGCATATGTTGTCGATATCATGGAAATTATGTTATAGAAAATTGTATAGCAAGTTGGTATTAGCGAAACACATCTAGAGTCGGGGGCACACCAAATAAATATCAAGCTTGTCTAGTCAGGTTTGTTGGTGAGAAGGTATGGGTTCTAGTCCCAGCTAGATGTAATGAGATGGTTTAATTCAATATAACTCCCCACTTCGCCTCCACGCAAATCCTGGTATATTTACTCTTTCTATTAGTATATTGAAACTATATAAGGATATCCTGGACGGGTAGTAAAACGTATATAATATAATATAATATATATATATATATATATAATCATCCAAGCAGAGTATTTTCTACAATGTAAAAACACTTTTAACATTAATAATCATTTTTAAAATATAACATATTAATAATAATATTTTTTATTTTAATAATACTAATATCACAGATATTAATATGGGATATTTGTAGTAAAATTAATAATATTTCATTCTGAACACCTCATATGAATGCACAGTTATACTAAATTAAAACTCCATATATTCATTACTTTACCTTAACGATGGTACTCAAAAAGTATAAAATATCACGTTTGACTCCCTATAACTCATGAACTGTAATGATTTGAAACCCGTGAATCACTATTTATATCTTATAATTATACGCTTGTTAAAATTGTGCACTAGATTGTTAATGGTCGAGTGGCCTTAGGTGAAAGAGACAATGAGCTTGTGTCGATTGATTGGGTGTGTCTGCGTGAGGGTAAACGTAATGAATCAATTGACTGGACCCACGTCATGGGTCGAATGGTCTAAGGTGTCACTCTAGAAATAGATTGGACTGGCGATGACAAGGAGATCGGGGCTCAAATCCCGATCGTGTGTACTGAGGATATATTGCCTAAATGATTTCACACCCTACCTACAAGCATAATGCGTGTACACTTTCTATAGATACATTATTATTATTATTAGCACCGCTTCTTACTACTCGTTCGGGTTATACGCACTTACGCTAATGTGTAATGGTAGGGTGATTGTGAGATTAAATGAAGGCCCTACAGTTTAACGTGGAATCCGAACCACGGTGGAGGCCTGGAATTCCTAACGTTCACAAGATGTCTTGTCAGAGGTGAAGGAAGGGTTTGGTAATCAGATAAATCTTTGCCGGGACCGAGGATTGAACCCCGGACCGCCAGCATAGAAGTCTGACACCTTACCCCTAGACCGCTAGGTCACCTCTCTAGATACAAACATCCCTAACCCTATCACAGCATCGTAATTAATTGTTATGTGTATAACTCTAAAAGTTAGTGATACATGATAACAACAAATAACTTAACTTAATTACTTACTCTATGGCATAAGGCACTCAAAACATCGTTGCCGCACTTACAAAAGTATGCCACATGCCCCTAGACACATTATACCCTATAACCCTATCTCTAGCTAGTTCTATCCAGTCTACCTCATTACATCCTATATCATTCATGTCAATTTTAATGTTACCCTCCTATCAGTATCTGGGACTTCCCACTGGTCTCTTCCCATTGGATTTGCCAGCTAGTACCCTAAACAAGTTTCTAGAATCTCCCATTTGCACTGCATGTCTCGCCCACCATAATCTACGAGACCTGATTATCCTAACAATATATTGTGATGAATATGGCTACAATGTATATAACTCACCATTATTAAACCTCCTCCACTCCTGAGTACCCTCAAAAATATCCTAAACCAAAATATTGACTGAGAATGTAAATTATTACAAATCAAATCTGAAAATCCAATTCCTAACGCAATCAACAAAATATTTCTCAGTTGATACCTTTCATTCGGACAAGATAGGAGTAAGAGGAGACTAGAATCCTTACCATGTTTATTGTAAGGATTTTTCCCGTTCTCTCTCCACTAGAATTTGTGTGCACTGCTTCTTAAACTATAATCCTAGCTACTTTGATTTTAGACAAATCCTTTAAAAAACTCATTATTTTTTAAAAGATACAGCAAATTTGCGATAAATCTATTTCCCGGGACTTGTTAGCTTTGCGGACATGTCCACCTTAGCCCCCTGGCCCCTCACACATATTCTAATTTTACTAAAATGGGACTTGGTATCATCATAGAAATATTGAATCGTTTTGTTAAAAAAAAATCAATCTTAGGAGCTATATAACCCATTTATACAACTAAAATAATTAATTTAATATAATTCATTTAAGAATTTGTTACAAAAATATCTGTATAACTCTAAATTAAATTTAAACTAGATCCATGTTGTCCTTAACAATAATTGGGAGCTAGTGATGACATTGATGTTTTTGGGGTATAATAATTAGTGAGTTTATTCCTATTTAATTAACTTTATGGAGAAAATATTAAATTAGTTTAGAGATTAATAGGCTTATTCAGTTATTTTTCAAACTTATTGCACTATACATGTATTTATTAATGAAATATATCCTTCTTGGTCATTTAACTTTGTCCTAATTTTTCTCAAATTAGAGATAAGTGACATACTTTTATAAGTTTAGCGATGAAATTTCAATCTTCAAATGTCATAGATAAGCTTTTATTAAGGTGTGTTCTTTGGAGCCCTGGGGTTCTCCAAGACTCCTTCAGGGGCTCCTTGAGACTTTAGACCAGGGGCTGGTAAACTTTTGGTATTGTTGTGCTGAAGTAATATTTCAAAGTTGCCCAGCGTGCCAACCAAACTAAGCCCACCCAATAGGTTTATGTTTTAATAATAGCAAACTAGTACTACTATTAAAACAAATTTAAGTTTATCTCGTAAAATATTAAAGTAACGGCTTGTTTATAAATCAAATACATTAAACAACTTCTGTTCCTAGAATATTTAATATTTTTATATGAATCAGATAAATCAGAATAATTAAATAAGTTATCAATGTGTTTTGCCAAATTTAAGTTCGGAAGACATTATTTTGAAATCTTGAAACAAAACAAATTAATCATTTAAAATAAAACACATTGTTACTAAAACCATTACTCACATTAATGTTTTTTTAATTTTTTGTTCAAATCGCAGCTGTATTATATTAAGCCATATATTAAAGAGATTTGCAATCATGCTAAATATTCTCACTTAAAAACATGTTTTTGTTGAAATAAAACACATGTTAAATTTAAAAAACAATGGTTTATCTTTTTGTTTAATTATTTATGATTGAAATTGAATTAATTAATGAATATATATTTACAAAATGTATCAACGTTTTAAATTACATTGCTGTAAGATAGACAAAACCCACTTAACCAACATGTTTTTTAGGCTCAACAGTTTTTAATGGGTGTAAAGGTGATTGAGGTTAAAAAGTTTAAGAACTGATGTCATAGTGTAAGTAAGTAATCAAAGTTACGTTCACAAATAAAATTAAAATGTAGGCCTATGTTGAAAAATGACACCGGGGCACGGGACTCAAGATGGGAATCCTGACCTTATCACAGTACTCATATTATATAGAACTTTCCAAGTTTGTCACATGCCAAGAGGCACTACAGTAACGCCATGGCTTCTTTGGTGCTGACTGACAGCTCACAGCTGACTTCTGACAGTCAACATTTAGGTATATACATAAATTATGACTGTCAGAAGTGATGGCTGATAAACACATGTTTTTGAAGATCATATGGTTCGGCGTAGGGATACATAATTTGGTCTGGTAACTTTTAAAAGTTGTCAGTCAGCACCAAAGAAGCCGTGGGGCTACTGTAGTTTAAGACAGTGTTGGTGATGCGGAATCGTCAGAGCTTTCTGGAAGTGTGATGACGTGTCACGTTTCAAATCATATTATGTTTTTTTAGCACCGCATCTAAATGCCTTGTAGGGCTATAGGCCTATGTACTAATTACACGAATGGGTTAGGGACTAGAAAGGCTTAATTTAGACTAAATAAGCCAGCATTTGCGTGGGGGGGGGGGAGCGTGGGAAACCATTTAGGAAAACTAACCTCAGTGTATCCGACCCAGATCGAACCCCGCTCTCCCCCTCTTCAGCAATCTATTCATGAGATTACCACGGTAGACCACCGCGGCCACCGAAGCTGGTCACATTAGAATTATTTCTGTGAGTGGCACATACTCCAACTCAGATATTAATCTCAATATAGTGTACGATTCAGCCCAAAAAACATATAAAGCAACAGTTTTGTGTCATGGAGTGTCGTCAGGGAAAGCAGAGTTTGTTAAAACTGTACCTGTTCTATGTTCTCAAACACTTGTTTACCTTTTGACCAATCATACATTGGTTCTGGTCTACATACCTCACATTAAAATGTATTTCCGTTGATATATGACCAACGAGCGTTCTACTGAGTAATGAGAACGTATCACAGGTACAGTTTTAACTAAAGCCACTGCTGACAAATTCTATCTTGAACCGCCATGTCTATACTTTCTGGTACCAAAACCTTATAACACTATTTTTAAATACTGACTTATTATTTTAAGACAAATTTTAAGGTATTGACTGCTAGACCCAATGGGAAGAGACCACTGGGAATACCTAGACCAAAATGGGAGGATAACATTAGTATTGACCTGAAAGAGATAGTGTATAATGAGGTGGGCTCAAGATAGGGTAAGGTGACGCACTTTTGTAAGAGTGGCAATGGCATTAAATACTGTAAAATAGCCCTCAGTACACCTGTTTGGGATTATTACCATGGCCATCAGTTCACCAGCTAACTATTCCAGACGAGCATGATGTTTAATCTGAGCTCCCAAATATTTGAGTATTTATTTATAATTGACCTATTATTACTTAGTGTTCCCTCTTTATTCATTTCCATTGCCTTGTCCAAATTGAATCATCCAGTAAGTTATATTAGCAGCTTCCTTTTTTTTCAAATACTTAAACAGAATCTTCTTACCAGGTGTGAAGTCGTCATTCAGTTGCATTCGTAGTATTCTTGACCCCTTTTAACTCTCCAGTGTCCAACATTGGAAACTTACCTATTAATAACCTACATTAATAATTGTGAAAACGTTGGCGGACTTGAGGGCTAAAGCGTCAGCTTTATCTAGTCTGTCCTAACAGTAACAGAGAGGTCAAAGCTCAGATCTAGAATGGGTGTACTGACATTAATTTTTCTAATTTACTTTTTTTTTAATCACCAGTTCGTACTACCTGCTTAGGCTGTACGCATATACGATAACTACCCTAAAAGGGAATGGATGATTATGGAAGCATTTTAGAGGTAATCTGTCCCCATTAGCCAGGAAGGAAAGTGGGAAACCATTAAGGAAAAAACCACCCTTTGCAACCCCGATCTCCCCAACATCATCAGGCCAGTCCAACACGAGAGTGACGCCTTAGACCATTCAGCCACTGAAGCGGATTTTTCTTAAATTGATTTCCATGTTACCAACACGCAGATTTAAGTGGGTTTCAATAAATTATTTTTTCCCTATCCATACCCCTTTCCATTAGTGTAAATATATGCACTAGACCACTAGTAAAATGTTGCCTACCCCTGCTCAACCCCCAAAGTTATTGAATAGAATTATCTGAAGTCCAGTTTTAATTGAGATTAACTTATTGTGTAGAAAAATATTCAATTCCACCTTACATTAACTTTAGATTATGCTGTACCAACTAAAATCATAGCTGAAGTAAGTAATTCAAAGTCAATCAGAAGGTGTCAGTCCCTGATGAATCAAGTGTTTTAAATACCCTACAAAAAATGGGCTTTCGTTAATTCCTGCTTGAGTTTTCTTTATTAAATCAGTTTCAGGTTCTTTACTAAGCTGCTTCAAGGTCTTTAACATTGTCTTCAGTGGTCAGATTAATATCATAATATGCCAACCATCTTTTATTGAGATAAAATAGTCTGAATTACAGTCCAGAAAGATTTTAGTCATGTCTAGGGACTAAATCGGGTTAAGATGGTATGGCAAGGATTCCACGTTAAGAGCAGTATTTTTGAAGTTTTTAGCGATTATTTATTGGCAGAATAAATATTGTTATTATTATTAGCACCGCGTCTTACTACCCGTTCTAGTTATACGCACTTACGATAATGTGTAATGGTAGGGTGATTGTGAGATGAAATGGAGGGCCTACAGTTTAATGTGGAATCCGAACCACGGTGGAGGCCTGGCATACGGTGGAGGCCTGGCATTCCCCACATTCACAAGATGTATTGTCAGAGGTGAAGGAAGGGTTTGGTAATCAGATAAATATATGCCGGTACCGAGGATTGAACCCCGGCCACCAGCATAGCAGAATAAATAAAATACTTCAACAGTAGAAACATAAAGTTTATTTTTCTTCATATAGTAATCTCAATAGATCTTGGTTATCAAACAAATTTCGAACTTAAAACCCACAAAAAAGCTTCTCACCATTTGAATCCTTCCACATTTCAAATACAAAGTAAAATTACGATTGAAACTAGTATTTAAAAATAAGCATTTTTTTTTGCTGTCAAAATGTATAACATTTAAATGAATTATTACTACTACTTTATCTGAATTAATAATTTATAGCTGCTTATGTCAAGAAGTGGTGTTTGAAACCCAGTTGGGACTACTGAAGGTGTTTTTTCTAAAATGTTTTTTCAATTTCCCTTCGCGCAAATAAGGGTACAATACCTTTAAATTAAACCTATCTCCTCCATAACTCGTTGGCATAATCAGTGCATATGTGTATAATCTGAATATGTAGTAGGATGCGGTGCTATATAGAAAATTTATACTAATAGTGTCAACTTCAGATCACATGATTTTACGTATGATTATATAAAAGTAGTATATTAATTTTTTTTAACTGTAATCTTAAGTTTTATTTTTGTATTCCACTCCCCATCCAAACTATCCGTAAAACTACGCCAATCCACGTCCCTTCTAGGTTATCAGTAAAACTACACGGGCTATCCGTCCTGATGCCAAGTTCACCTATATTCCATTCACCGTAGGAATTGACTTCTGAAAGGCTTTTTTCCCTACCATAAATCTACTATATAGTAGGATATTGGTAGGAAAAAGGACCTTTCAGAGAGCAATTCCTACCGTGAATGGAATATAGTCAGATTTTTGGATGGTGAGGAGGTCAGGGTTCGAATTTTGGCCGTGTTTAGTGGGTTTATCGTGGTCTTACCTAATTGGTTTCCTATTCTCCCTCAATTCAAATGCTCGTACTACTCCACTAAAGTCTACGTTCCTCATGAATGTGACTAAATGTGTATAACCCCGACGAGTAGTAAGACACGTAGCAGATCATAAAAAAAACTAATAAAAGGACATTATTAGACATGTTCCAATAAACCTAGGTGAATACTAACAAGACACAGACATTCTTTGGGACAGGGGAGAGTGCTACTTTATTACTGTTCAAAACTTCTTTTAAGTCCCATATCAGCTTTGTCAAAGTTTCCTAGCGATCAAACTTCCATGTCTCATCCAGTTAAGAAGCTATAGTAACTCGTTCACGCGATTACTCCCATTATTCGAAGAAAATTGGATTTAAGATGTTCAGATTCATTTTCTATTCTTCATTGAAATAGACAAGTCAAGAGAAAATAAATTATTCCCGACCTTACAACGCTTCCCCAACATATTTTGGAGATCGATTTCTGTAGCTTAAGATACAAGGGTTTGTTTCAATATTAATGGCAATGTCCACTTAGAAGAGAAAGTTTTGTAAGTACAGCCTTTAATAAAAATAAAAATATAGTGTGGATATACACTGATAAAGAGAATAATTACGAAAATAAAAAATTAATACTCATAATCCATTCAATAAAAGTAGCCATTCTATTTGTGTGCTATCAAAAGTAGTCATTATTTTATTTGGTTCTGATATTTCGATAAAGATATGTATTTTTATAGATTATGTTACGCAAGTCTATGTTTTGTTACTGGTGTTTTTTAACCATAACGTTAAATAATATTTTATATTACTGGCTTACTCTAAAGACGAATGGAAGAGGAGGCTTTGGTAAGGTGCACTCACATATTTATGGAGAGGGATGCAAACACCACTTACTGCGTAAAAAGCACCTGGATTTAACCCAAAAGAAATTTGAAACTTGTCCTCCTTGTCAAATATATTACGGTACGCTTAACAGAAGGTTGTATAAGAGGTCAGTATCACCATGTTTATGTAAGCGCAAGTTCTCAAAACCAACTTCATTTTCCTTGCCCCTTAGATTAATATGGTAATAGTAATGTTGTTAAAAGTCATCATTAAAAAATGCAGCTGACAATATATATACTTATTTCTTAATTCCAATCAAAGGTATAGGGCATGTGTGGTACATGTGTTTTAAATAATTGATCTTTAATTTAAAACTAATATTTTATTAATATAAAAGCCTTAAACATATATATCTCCCATAATATTACGAGGTTAAATATTCAATATTATTAAACTTTTTCAAACCTGTACAAATATTAGATTCAACTCAATTTAAAGGGCATAATTTTTTTTAAAAGCATTAATACTTTTCACCTAGTCAAGAGGACAATGATTTCAAAGTATTTCCAGTCAAATATTAATAGAGGCTTATGTTAATTTAAAGATTAGCATAACTACCAGGCTTGAAAAATATCAAAATGCATAAGAAAATACCAAAACAAAAATGGAGTTTTTTGTGAATAATTTTTATAAAAATAATGGTGCATGTTTAAGCAAAATTGGAGATATGTTCACATTTTTTGAGACTTGGGCTGGCTCCACGTCTTAAATTATTATCATATATTTACTAAAAATCAGATTGATCAAGCGACACACATTTTCTAATAATCAGTGAATGTATAAACTTAGTTTTTTTTATCAGAATTGTATTTAAAATAGACATGTATACCTACTACTATATATTTTTTAAACTTGGTGATGTGACAATTGCGAAATTTTGTGTATTTATCTAAGTTTACTCAATATCACTTGGCTTGTTACATTTTTTTAAAGGAATAACAATCAATAAAGGTGTTATAGGAATATATTAGTCTATAACTGTAAGTTTGTTGTGTTTAAATTCTTAACTCATACTGTAATTTGAAAAAATATTGAATAATAAAAATATTTTTGAAAAATAAGAAAATATTGAATTTTTCTTCGCTGTCAAATAAATTTGTATCACTGTAACTTGAAATAAATGGTAAGAAAATCAATTATATACCTTAACAAATGAATAAACCTCAACAAGGGACTACTTTTCCTTTGGGAGCTTATATAGTTGTGATGGATCTCTATCCACTTTTAAGGGATATTTCCTCTCCATCTAAGACGTATATATTCTCACCAATCAGGATGTAGGTCTACAGTGTGAATGCTACTCACATTCACAGATAACCATCCCACATTTTGGTTTCATACAATTCAATAGAAACACAATTTGGCATAAAATCTCATCTGTAAATCCGTAGCTTGACAACAACAAAAAATTACGTCTATCCCCCCCCCCTCACCCTACGCAAAATACCCAACATTTCTCCCTCCAGAAACTTCAACCAACTTCCCCTCCTATTTTTTCTACTGAAAGTAAGTTGGACAATTCTTGGCATAACAAAAGCGGGTACGAGGATTTCAAAGGTAATTGGCCTACTAGAAAAGAGGGGATATTTGATTCTTTTTTTTTTTTTAGATTCTCGTGACGTAGGCTTATGATGTGAAAGATTCTTCCATGGAATCATTGAGCTGAATGTCTTTATGTTGTGAGGGTTTGTTTGACTGGTGGGCTAAAGGGTGGGTGGGTGGGTGGGATGATGGTAGAGTAGTGTGCTACTGGAAATCAGCGAAACATTTCATCCAAAACATCTGCGCGTTTCAGGATTTGATTCCTCATGTCAACTCAGTCTCTCTAGTGATGGCCTAACTTAATGTGTGTGAGCGAATTATACCTTCAGGATTTCGGTGTCACTCTTTTCGCGGAACAAATTATTAAAATGGATCTTAGTATAGCAAAGTATTGATAAATTTAACATTATATGAATTCATGATTTCTATTATAGAGACATTGATTCCAATTTTTGAGACTTCAATTTAGTTAAAAATGTCACAGATTCCTTTAAACGTAAAGCTATCTCTGGATAGGACTTAATCGTTTCCATAAAGAAGGTAAACTTTACTAAAATATTATAATAAATAAAAGAACAGATTTGGCTTATAAAGTGTACAGTTAATATTATAGTGTGTGTTGTATGGATTTAAATGAAACGTTCATGCGTATTATGAACTATTTTTACTAACCAAGTTAATTTGTTTATTTTTTATTTAAGCTACTTAACGTGCACTTTTTTTTAACCGACTGAATGTATTAGCAAATGACTTAAAATCTAATTTAAATTCATAACACACTCAACATCCAACTCCTGGACAGTTAATTCATCGCTGTGCAAAGGGAAACAACAATTTAACAAATAATACATTTTTCAGCCATGTCGGGAATTGAACCTGGGATTCCTAGCTAAGTAAATGGACACAATATCGATTGATCTAAAGTGTCGGACTTATACCATATTAAAACAATTATAACCAAAGATAAAATACAATTAATATATTGCTACATTATGTAATATTAAACATTCGCCACACATTTGAACAAGGTGAGTAATTTTCATACACAAATCTTAATCGTGTCCAAAGACTAAATTAATTTTTATTTAAATTGAAAAATCCGCTATTTTAGTAAAGGGTAGGCCAGTGTATTATTTTTGACAAACTACGAAAATGTTGCTTTTCAAAAGAAAAAAACACAAATTTAATATTTACAAAGATTATTTTTCCAAAAGTAAAATACAGGACTGAGTCAAATAATGAAGCATTCACCTAAAATATTACTTAAATTGTTTAGAAGATAAATAAAACTATATGTTCGAAGTGGTCTATAATATGATTCTTTTCACTATGAATTAAGAATAAATATAAAAATCTGATATATTTGTAATGACACTTCTAGACTTTGTAAATATTTTTATTTATTGATTTAATACTACTAATTTATTTAAGAAAACCATGATATAAATAAGGAATTCGATTCAAATTCCACTCTATCCAATGATCGAGGGCAGTTTAAATAATAAACAATTTCAATTCATGCATATAGGTTATTTATTATTTTCTAAACACACAAATATTTATTCAAGAAAGTTATATATACATTTAAAATAATTATATTAATAATAATCTAATATAGCTTACATACATAATTTTCACAGAAACAGTCAAAATTAGCTCAAATTATATATTTAAAAAAAGCTCAATAAACTGGCTGTCCAAAGTTTTAAACTAACAAACTAATTGTTTTGAGAATATTGGTCGATAAAAATTCAACAAGAAGTGTTTTGGTTGATCCATCAAAGTTTACTAAGATTTATTAGGGGTGTTAGATATCATAATCACCCGCTAGGCCTTGACTTGATATTTTTTAATATATTTGAGAATGTACAATCTACAATTAAATTAATACACTTATTTGTACTAATGGTAAGGGATGATGGTATAATCTAGAGTAGGGGGTACCATCATTAGCGTCAAGCCAAGGAATTAAATCACACCTGGAAAACACAAATTGACTTATTTCGTACGTGATGTAAACAATACTTTAGCTAAATATTACCAACTTTGGTGCCCGCATGGTCTAACGCGCTACTCTCGCAGTCTACCAGACTGCCGATGATGGGGAGATCGAAGTTCAAATCACCATTGGGTGTACTGAGAGTGGTTTTTCCAAAATTGCTTTCCACTATCCTTCCACGCAAATGTAGGTATACTTCCTTTAAATATAGCCTTCCGTATTCCTAAAACTGTTAGAGTGATTGGTATATAAGCATTTAACCTAAACGGGTGGTAAGACGCACTGATAAAAAAGCTATATCTTAATGAATTTATAAAGTTGATTATTTTAAGATTACAACAATTTATTTAAATATTCTTACTAAAATATGTCAATTTAGAAAAATATTATTTCAAATTTAGACCAAGTCAGTTTTAAAGAAGTTGAATAATCTTGGTACAGACACAGTTCTAAGTTTTTTCATAATAATTATATGACTATGTTTCCTATTGCCTTGAATGTTGTCAATGTCAAGAAATGATGGTTTTCTTCCACAAGTTCTTAAATAGTGACAAATTTAAATAAAATCTATAACAAAACAAAACCTCTAAACAAAATCTTAGCTATTTTTTATGGAATTTTTTTTTTACTGATTTTGACTTAATAAAGCTGTTTTTATATATATATATATATATATATATATATATATATACAAACCTTATTTTTTCATATTTAACTAACATCTCCCCCTTTTAGCTCATATTAGGTCTGCCTAATATTCTTGATTTAATATAACAAGTTAAATTTTTCTTAAAAATAAAAAACACTTTTGTAATTGTTATCTATAACTTACGTTAGAGACTACGGATTTTAAAATTATTTTAAAAATAACAATGGATGAAGTACTCTTCAATTTATAATCGAATAAATTTGCTTACGGTGTGTACAAGGCCATTTTAGTTACCTATATTTATTTTTTAATAATCTCTGAGTATAAATAAATAAATGTAGATGTTTATTTAATTTATTTACCATTTTTCTGACTAGTTTATTTAAACCTAAGCCTAGTCTGATGGTTTGTAAAATAAAAAAAGTCTTAACTTATGCTTAATGGTCTACCTGTCCTATTTCTGTATAACAAAAAGCTGATGCGTCAAATTGCTAACTTCATTTTGTCATACTATTAACTTATCTTGCCAATTATCCTGTTTTTTTTATAGGTATAAATAAATTAACCATAAAATATATTATAATATTAATTCCCTGATAAGAATATTCGTAATCATGTTTGACTTTTTCATTAAAAAAAATCTGTTTAAATAAATAAATCCGTTAATTTGCTTGATTTTATTTTCTAGCCATTTGTGTTGTATGCATATATTAACAATGTTAATTGAGTAAGGAGAGATAGGTAGCATTTTAAAATAAATATGCTTTCATTTGCATCTAAGGATGATGCCAAACAACTAAAGCAAAACACACATTTAATAAACTGAGACGGGGTTTGAACCCCTAACTCCCTGTCATCGGCAGTCCATCTGTTGCGAAAGTTATGCCTTAGATCATGATACCACTTAAGTATTCAATTTAATTGGATGACTTAGACCTTAGTGTTTGTTGATTTTGTATTTATGATGATTAGTAGTATTTTTTATTACAAAAATAATTTTACGTTTTCTTATCCGAGTATTAAAGTGAACTGAAAAAAAAGGAAACTGCGTGTACTAGTTCGACTAACCTGACATATTTTTAAAAAATGTGTAAGATATGAATTATTCAAACAACACGATATAACTAATGAACAGTAATATTTCGTTGCAATATGTACAATCTTATCAGCAAAATAAATTTAACATCAGAGTGGCGCGTTTGACCATGGGATTACAGATACTGTAGACAATATTGTTGATATTGGTAGTAGGTAAGTAATTACTTACTATTCTAATTTATCCATTCAGTTGAGGTATTAAACGTGCAATTTCTGAACTATATGATTAAATTAGCACAAGATAATTTCTATGAGCGAGAATGAAATGGCTTATCAATTTGGTTGGTAAAGGTATTTTAACATCCCTTCTAGGGTTGTTTTACATGCAACACTTGACTTGGGACCGACGGATTTAACTACCCGCCGAAGAATACGTATTTCTATCACTCAATAAAAATCCGTTGACCCCAGTTGGGTGTGAACCCATTAGTATTGGCTCCTGAGGCAAGCACTTTACCCCAAGACCACCAAGCTTGATCTGCTCTAATTGATTCATAATACATATAATTATCCTAATAATGGATGTTAAAATGTTCTATAAACATATATTTACTCTATTCCATAATGTATTAATTTGTTAATTAATTGATTAAGTTACCCACGTCAGTGGACGAACGGTGTCACTTTAATGTTAGACTCGCCTGCTGAAGACGGGAATATCGTGGTTCAAATCTGTGTTGGGCCTACTGAGGATTTTTTCCCCTGAATTGTTTACCACTGTCCTTCCATGCGAATGCGGGTAGATTACCTCTCAATGGCTTTCTTTTTCATCCCTATCCCACTATAGTAATTATCGTATATGCGTATAACCTGAACAGGTAGTAAGGTGCTATGGTAAAAAAAATAGCAAACTATTTGAAGGCAATCAAATTAAAACCTCGCATATAGTCACATTAAAATATATGCTTGTTATTGTTTAATTTTAATTTTTAAATAGGGTTAAATATTAGATTTAAAATTGAAGGCTCCATACTTTATAATTAAGTCAATTTGTAAAACATATAAATTTGATCTGAAGTAAGTTATTTCAGTTTTTTCCCTTAGTATATTCATTTCAAATAAGCAACCTAATTGTGTGTATTTATATAAATGACCTATGCATGTATTAATTTACAATGGTAAACTACTCGATCAAGATTAGGAAATTATACTGGCTATACCTTTTTCAATTTGCTTGACAGCTTAGCTTATTCAGTGGAGTGTTTGTATACGGAGCTAAGGGTACTAGTTTGATTCCCGATATGGCCGAACATATTTAGTTAATTAAATTATGTTTTTCACTTTCACAGTGATGAATTAACGCCCGGGTGGCTGGGATGTGTGTGTGTATTCTATATTTAATTTAGTATATCATTCATTAGCTGTTATAATTAGTTGTTTCATACAGTGCACTTAAATAATATATATAGAAAATTAAAATTTAATCGCATGAACACCACTGAGAAGTTTTCAATACGTGTGAACTGTGTGGTTAAATATGTGTTTTAAACTTTTCCTAGTGGAGATTAAGTTACTACAGTAACATAAATTTTCTCTCATTTGTTCACTAAACAAAATGTTGATATTTTAGTAATTTTCTATTCCGGACATTTCCCCAATCATTTTCGTTAATACTGGCAGATAGTGGTTTACACTTACAACTCCATTCATATAGAGTAAGATTCAATCCCAGCCCAGTTATCTGTAGGGGGTTCTCATTGTGTTTTTTACATTCTCTTTCTACGCTAACACTAATTCTCATTATGTAAAATATTCCACTTGAGTGGTCACCTGAACTATATAACAGGGTCGAATAAGTGCTTTTTTTTTCGATGATGGGTAGTTCAAAGTACGAATATAGTCTGGGTGTAGTCAAGGTAATGTTTCATAAAGGATCTACTAATCTTTGAAACCTGCAATAACGTGAACATTTCATATCATTATTATTAGCACCACGTCTTACTACCCGTACGGGTTGTACGCACTTACGCTGTGTAATGTATAGGATGATTGTGAGATGAAATGGAGGACCTACAGTTTAAGGTGTAATCCAAACCACGGTGGAGGCCTGGCATTCCCCACATTCACAATATGTCTTGTCAGAGGTGAAGGAAGGGTTTGGTAATCAGATAAATTTTGCCGGGACCGAGGATTGAACCCCGGCCGCCAGCACAGAAGTTTGACACCTTACCCCTAGACAACCAGGTCCCCTACATTTTATATCATTTCCACCTTACTTAAACTTGTAATACATGTTCGTCTTGAGTCAACAAACCGAAGATTAGTTTTATATGATTTTTCGGTGTTAGGCATACACTCAGCTCTTCGGCTGGTTAGTGTTGCCTGTACCATCTGAGAGAAATCCCATGTTCTAGGGGAGTGCATAAAGTGTGCTGGTTCACAGTTTCTTCCACACGGAAATTTCTATGAGCGATCGCAAAAGAGCCTAAAACATTTTATCGGGAGATGTTATTTCACATATCTTTCAGGGTCCTTTTACATAACAGTCAACATGGGACCGAAGGTTTTACTTCACATCTGAAGGAAGTTTGGATTTTTATATTTTTATTGCTTAAGAAAGATTCGTCAACTTCGATTAGGGTTGAACCTACGAACATCAGGTCCTGAGGCGAGTATTTTACCCCAAGTCCACTGAGATAAATCCCGTCATACTAGCGTAGCAAGAATCCATATAGCTCAAGTGATTAGTAAGACACGGTGAGAAATAAATAGATTCATCTTCATAGCTCGCATGGATATAGTACTAATTAAAATATGACAACCATGAATTTAGGCTATTCATTCGGAGTATGGCGTTAGAAATGAGGAAGTTGATTTAGAGAAAATACACCAACATTTAATAATGAAGGAAGTGATTTCAATTAGTTTGTTAATTAAAACTGTTTTTACAAAACTAAGTCTTAAACTAGTGGAGTATATGAAGTTATAATATTTGTATTTTTACACCAATTAAAAAAAAAAAAGAATAATCTATGTGTATGAATGAATTCAAGTTTAATTTTAAAATAGCTTACCGTAAAATTGCATCAAATAAACCTAATTTGGAACGATACTATTAATATTATTAGCACCGCATCTTACTACCCGTTCGGGTGGTACGCACTTACGCCAATATGTAATAGAAGGGTGATTGTGAGATGAAATAGAGGACCTACAGTTTAACGTGGGATCCGAACCACGGTGGAGGCCTGGCATTCCCCACATTCACAAGAGGTCTTGTCAGAGGTGAAGGAAGGGTTTGGTAATCAGATAGATATGTGCCGGGACCGAGGATTGAACCCCGGACCCCAGAACAGAAGTCCGACACCTTACCCCTAGACCACCAGATGACCCGGAACTAATCTAAATAAGGTAGATTGCTAACCTAGGAAATGTTATAACTGTTACAATATATATATATTAAAACTATAGTGGTTGTTAATGATTATTTATAAGACTTAATATATTGACGTGAATAAATAGATTGAAACCATATCCTTAACTTACACCAACATTTGTTTGACAAAGGATGTAATCTACTAATGTGGAAAATAATTTTTGCTCGTTGTATCGGGCAGGGATTAAAAGCTTTCCAAACCTTATCTGTGATTCAGAGTAAAGAACAATGTATCCGAGCTGTTTTCTAGTTCCACAGATTTGAAAACTCTATCGCCAGAATCATATTAAACATATTATATTTGTAAAACAATAATTGACTTTTAGCGAGGTAAGACGAACTAAAATGAATTTTTATCTCAAAATAAATGCATCAATTTTATTTTTCAAACGTCTTACAAACACTTTAAAAACTTAATGTGCTGCTATTATTTCTAAAATTGATCTCCTATCAAATTTTGGTGTACTTGAATCAACCATTTGAGATTCCAATAAAAGGTTTTTTTATTATTACCTTTGACACCAAAGTTACTAACGGTTTAAATTGAGGGGTTAGGGATATGGAAGTAAGCTTAGAGGAAATTTATCCTCATTAGCGAAGAGAGAGGATGAGAAAACCACAGCAATTTATTACAAAGAAAACACCCTTAAGTGCACCAAGTCAAGGTTTAAACCCTGACCTCTTCTTCAACGCAATCCAGTTCATTACTATATTGAAGCATTAGACCGTGGGATCACCAATTAGGTTATATATATATACAAGTGTTCATTAATACAAACCTGCTTCGGTGGCCACGTGGTCTAAAGCGCTACTCTCGTGTTTGTCTAGACTGCCAAAGATGGGGAGATACGGGTTTGACTGAGAGTGGTTTTTCCTAAATGATGTTCTATTCTCCCTCAACAAGTGCGGGTACATTTCCTCTAAATTAAACCTTCCTTTTCCCTGACCCATTAGTGTAATTAGTACATAGGCGTATAACCCGAACGGTTAGTAAGACGTGATGCTAAAAATATATTAAAAAAGTTCAAAAATCCTTTAGGTGGTTGCATGGTCTAGGGCACCATTCTCACAGTAGACTAGACTGCCGATGACGGGGAGATCAAGGCTCGAATCTCAGTCGGGTGTAATGAGGGAGGTTTTTAGCTCTTCCTCCAGTCAAATGCGGGTACGCTTCCTTTAATATAGCCTTATTTAAACCTAAAACCATTAGCGTAATTAGTACACAAGCGTATAGCCCAAATGGGCAGATAGATGGGGTGCTAGCAAAATATTTTAGACACCAACCTTTTTTAGCTTTCCACACTACCCGCTCTCGATGTCTCATCCTACAGCTGCCCATCAATTTATCATGATTCACTTTGTTTGTAAAAATGTCCCTTTACTTTCTATAACAGACATTTAAACAGGTCAATGCTGCCCTCGAAATTACAATGACTCTCAATCGCGTTTGGGGGGAAAAAGGGTTCTTATTTCACTCGAGGATGGAACTTCCGGTTTAGAGCTTTCAAGAGTACCACTGTGACGCTTTCATAAAGCTTCTGAGCTGAGACCATTAAGCGGGTTAGTCATAGGGGGGTTTAAAAATGGCATGGACAACCACCTATAGTAAAAAAATATATATAAACACTGTTTTTTTTAATATTCAAATAAAATATATGTAATTCAGAATCATTAAACATTTATATAAGAGTATATTTTTGAAAGTTTAAAATTTAGGAAAGCATGAACAAATGTCTAACTTGACGCTTTGAGCTACCCATTTAGAAAATAATTTTATAATACTAATTTGAAAAATATCGTATTTTCGTATTGGGTGATTTAAAGTATATAACCAACCTATTTCCTTACTATTTATTTCAAAGCTATTTCTATGACCGTCAAATCCAATGTGTCACCTAAGGTGATGTGTGTCATTGGAACCTCATCAGGTTGACAACCACAGAGACTTATTTTGAGTTAGATTCTCCTCTATAATTTGAAGCAGTATATTCTAGAGTAAATAATTAAACGTATCCTAAACATCTGTCTGTAAAAGCCACAAAAGGCTTTTGCGCGGCAACAGGTGGAAGCTACGCCAACAATAGACTTCTTTTGATTTTTATTGTATTTCCTTTTTCCTCCCTATTGTAGAAACTGAACTTTCAGAACAATGGCTAGATCCTCTTTTAACCTCTACCAACTGTTCAGTATTTTTATTTTTTTGTTTGCGGTTTCCTTATATTCAATTATTTGGTGTTTTCGAAGAATACTATTTTTATTGTTTTTATAAAAAAGATTAGATGCTGAAAATTACTATTATTATGTGACGTGTGTTCTAAAGCACCTATTGACAATAGTAAGGCGCTATTTGTTGAGCCTTGTCTCTTATAAAACGGAAATTATTGATGTAATGACTGACAGAGGAAAGTTGTGGGTTCTGGGTGCTTTCTTGTGAATTTCTGAAGGGGTCTGTAGATATGCTCTATTGTTCACAAGTCTTTCAAACACGCGATACGGTTTGGATGTATGATGACTAAAATCCATGTAACGGGTTTTCAATCTCTTTCTTCGAAACTTGGAAACTTAGATAATATTTTGATATTAGACTAGGTATTTTATGACGCTAAAATGATTCGTTTGAAAACTAGTATTAAACATACATTAGTGAACATATACACTGGCTTTATGTTGGAACCCGCCTCGGTGGCGTAGTTGGCTAACACGCTAGTCGTGTTGAGCTCGAATGCTGAGGACGGGGAGATCGAGGTTCGAATCTCGGTCGGGTGAACTGGGGGGCTTTTTCCTAAATGGTTTTCCACTCTCCCTCCACGCAAATGCGGGTTCACTTCATTTAATTCAACCTTCCCAATTCCTAATCCATTAGAGTAATTAGTACTTAAAGAGTATAGCCCGAACGGGTAGTAAGACGCGGTGCTAAATATTATTTATGTTGGAACGATGCTAAAGTATGATAGTATGAGCCCTATTAATGCTTCATGACAATATTAACAATAGTTATAATCTATAAATTCATTCGTGAGGTGAGTAGTTATGTTATTATGTATATTACTAGCTTTTAAGCTTGTCAATGACAGGCTGATATCATTATTACCCAACCTAATAAAACCAAAACTTCAATTGGTAGATGCATGAAATGTTAGGTTTTGATATATTGGACTAGCTTGTCATTAAATTATATTTCTTATAATCACAAACATTTCAAAACATAACAAAAATGCATAACTATTACTTTTAGTCAAACGTCGAAAAAATTAATTTGCCAAAAACACTTTATATCACTTAATTTAACTTGGTCTTAGACGCCACTCTCGCAAAAGACTGTACTGCCAATGAAGGAGAAATCGGAGTTCAAATCCCTGTTGGGTGTACTGGGGGTATTGTCCTAAATAGTTCTCCACTAGCCCTCCACGCAAATGCGGGAACACGCCCTATAAAACTCAATCTTTCCCAACTATAGCACATTAGCGTAATTAGTACACAGACATATAACCCAAACGGATAGTAAGACGTGGTACTTTAAATAAAATCCCCTACTAAGTTTCGAGTTCTAGCATTAACACGTTATATAGAGGTTTACACAAACAAACCAACCATAGGTCTACAAATCAACCAAACCATAAACACACTCATTGTAGTATAATAGCAATTATTTCTCTTTGGATTTGAGATTGAAATTTATATTCTAGGTTTTCCTTGCTTTTGAAATGCAAATAACATGTTGACGATTTTGAATAATTAAATAATTTAAGTTTTTATTTTTTGTAATTTTTATTTTATATTAGTTTTCATGTTTGAAATATTTGCGCAATTCTTGAGTGGTTCCTCTACAATTCTTATAAATTTAATCTTTTCATTTGATTGAGAAGTACTAAAAATCTCTGGACAGATGTACATACATACACACAGATACCTTTAGACACGTATTAATATATTATTTTAATCACTTTTCAACCATTTCTTGTAGATATGCCCTTGAAAATGTGAGGGTTTCTGTACCCTTTCGTGTCTCTTGAAATTATGACCCTCTTGGTCGTTGCATTTCTGATTTATTAAAATATTGTATACTTAATTTTTTATTGTACTAAATATTCACTAAACACAGTGTATTTCTCAAAAATATATTTTAAATAATCTTATAATTTAAATATTATTCTTTATTTCAAGTCAGGACTATTTATTTTATTTTCTAAAACAGTAATTCGTGAAGGTACATGAAAACAACAAAGTATAGTGGAAGCCAAAACCAAAAGAAGTTGGTGAATTTCTGATCAATTGAAGGTATCCGAACTATATTTTACAGCATTTTGAAAATTCACATCATGAACAAATCTTTTCAAGTTATCTGTCTCATTAGAATATTGTTTAAGACATTACAATCTTATGGGAGTTAGTAATGGTCAAAAAACTTCAAATTCTCCTCTGTCATATTTGTGTGGTGTTAGCAGTCATGAATTAGTGTTTACCATTCATACATAATTGAAATAATATTTACTTGATAGGAATTATGGCTGATATCATAGTTTTGACAAAGTTGGGTTTTTTTTTGGTATTATGAATTGATTAAAAGTCAAGAATATTAACTAGACTTTTCAATCTTACTAAATTTAAAATAAATATACATTCAAGCAAGAGGCTGTGGCTATATGTAATTAATTATAGCATTTATTTAATCTCAATTGAAATTAATCATACGAAAATAAAACCTTTGTTGTTAAATGCTGGTACATTTTACATGTGTATTTATAGAATTTATTTCATATTGGTTGAAATTAATCATACGAAAATAAAACCTTTGTTGTCAAATGGTGGTATATTTGCTAAATTTCTACCTCCGTTATTCCTATCTCACTAGCCAAATTCAAATGCGTTTACTCTGGACGGGTATTAAGACGTGGTGGATAAATTAGAACAATTAAAACAGCGTTTTCTTAGCCTGCACTATATTGGTTTAATATGTTTGGTGAATATTGGCATAGTAAATACATACATATGAAGTACTAAATTTGATACAAATAATTCATTTTGTGAACCAAACCATGAACTACACAACAAATGTTAATCTCTTCAAGATATTGTAACAGTTACCATAGAAAAATAACGGAATGATAAGTATAATCAAGGAGTACTATTGTGCCTACAGTTAGATTTAGCTAGGCTTTTCTCAACTTTCCAAAAATTATCCTATATTAAGGATAAGTTTGATTCAAAACTGAGAAGAAATTTTAATCTTAGATTTACAATTTCTATAGAAACAAACGTTTCAAGATCACTTAAAGAATTATATTTTCTCTGAGCTGAGCCAGTTCTAAATGGTGTAGTACTCTCATATGGACACCTTTCTCACAACACCCTATAAGCAGATTAATAACTCGGCCCTCGCTTGATTCATTGTACCTACCCTTTTCTCTAACCTCTAGATGTAGTGTAGCTACAAAGCCTCTACTCGCTAGGTGTAGTGTAGCTACCCTTCTTTTTGGATACCATGCAGCTACTTATTCCTCTCCCTTCTAGATGAATATTAAATACTTTATCCTCTATATTCTAGATGTACTGTATTTACCCTATTTTCTACCATCTAGATCCAGTATAGTTAATTTTTCCTCTACACTCTTGATTGGGTGTAGCTATTCTCTTTACTCACTAGATGCACTAGATACTAATTTAACCTCTACCCTTTAGATGCATTATATCTACTCTATCCTCTACTCCCTAGATGCAGAGTAATTACCTACACTCTACCCTCTAGATGCATGTTATCTACTCTAGTGCTGTCTTGCACATTTGTACAATTCCATTTTCCCACACAGATATAATGTGTTTTACTAGACTTTCCTTGGTTTTCAGGTACTTCTGTTTCACTTTTTTCTTCAAAACACTTTACACAGACTCGATAGGGTTCATATCTGGGCTGTTGCTGGGCCATTCCAACACAGAAATGTTCTGTTCTTGCAGTTTGCTTGTAATAGGTTTTACCCTGTGCCATGGCGCACCATCTTGAATGAAAACTCCATTACCGGTTGGGAAACATTCACTAATCATAGGTACCACACATGTTTATACCACCTCTCTGTATTGTCCAGCATTCATGTTTCCCTGAAATACATGAATTTTACCAGTCCCATAAATTGGAATCCTACGCCAAATCATAACTTTAGTGGGGTGTTTTACATTTTGCACTACACACTCCTTCCTGAAAGCCTCTTCTGGCCCTCTTCCTACGTACTGAAGTTTTTCTTCAGCATCAGAGATAATCTTCTCGTCAATGAACAATACCTGAAACAAGTATTTTCGTTATTTGCTTGACAGTAAGCAAATTGATGAAAACTCAAAAATAAAATTACTTCAAAACTTGTGTTATAATAATGATAATTTTACTTTTAATACACTTTTGGTACTTTATTTACCTTTCTCCAGTCTTCTGATATCCAGTCCTTGTGTGACATGGCCCAATCAAGGCTTTTTTTTTTATCACGGAAGGTGTCAGCTTTTTATTTTTACGAGGTCTTCTTGCTTTTAATCCACCTTCGGAATGCCTACAGTGGATAGTGCTAGCAGATACTTCTCTTCCATGTTCCCAAACAACCGCCTGAAGCTGAGTTGATAATATCATGCTTAGTTTTGTATGCTGTTTTCGAAACGAAATTCTCTTTAAAGGGAGCAATATCACGCGTTTTCTACTGCACCATCCCACTTGATTTACGTTTATGATCTATCATCTTCTGTGAGAATTGCGTAGCATAACTAATACTTACTCCTACAATCTGACTAATTTGAACTTTTGTTTTACCTCAAGCTTTCAAAAGGACTTCAGTTTGTGCTCTCTTTTTCGATGTAACATCTTTAGCTTTGCCCATCTTTATTACACTGAGGTCTCATTACATCTGCGAGAAGACGGAACTGCAGACCACTTCCGGCTCTCACCCCTACACTACCTGCCATAACCATTGTTACTCCGGCCATGGGATGAATTTCCAGAACTACCCCTAAACATTAAACAAAGCAGTCAATAAACAAAGGTGACTGGAAGGAGAAGGGATGATTTTTACTTACAAATACACACAAGCGAAAAATTTAAAGAACAGTACGATTGCAAACTGACACAAATACAAAATAATATGTTAGGCCAAACTTGACCAAAAATGGAGCAGAAATATGTATAAGACTATGACGTAACCAAATTAAAAATTCCAGCTTAATTAAGTACAGTTAACTAACACCAAATTCGAACTTTATCACAACAAACACCAAAAACATCAAAATTGCTAATAGTTTGCACACTCTGTAGCAACCTCATCTTTCGACCTTTACTAATCAACTCGATACCCTATACCCTTTAAACAACCCTCGATTAATGTAGATGCCCCTTGAGTCTTCCTGAGATACGAAATCGGTTGGGGTTCGAGTGTTTTTTAGTTCACAATAAATGAGTTCATGGGTTGTGATACTATCTATTTTGAGTTAAGAGCCTAAGAAATAAAAAAAAAATAGTAGTAATAAACCTTAGTCTTGTGACAAAGGTACTTCATAAATTGTGCGAAGGTCTCTCTCGATCGTATTCACTTCTTGGAAATTGTAATTTTCCCCGTTATATTTATTTTACGGTTCACTTATTCGAATAATGTTAAGGTTTGAAGTGGGTTTGTAAAGATACGTCTCATCTGTAGTTATTGTACAAGTTGTTTTAGTCCCAGTGCAAGCACAGGACATCTCAGATACCTTCAACGTATTAAATTTCATGTAGAAGTAACAACTACAAAGTGTCTACACATATCTAGTGAACAAGGACATGTACTTAATTTAACAATACAATAAACGGGCCCTTAAAATTAAGATATATTTCTAAATATCTAGGCCTATACATTTATAATGAAACTCCATTACAAGCTTTGAAACATAAAATCTCATTGCTTAGTACTGTCTATAATATTTGAAGGCCCTACAATATCTTAAATAAATATTTGTTTTTTCACCCTAAAAAAACAACAAACTTAGGCTTAGGGTTAAGAATGTTAACAAGGAATCTCGTCTTTAAAATGGTTTTGAAATAATTATAACTACCTAAGTGAAAAATTCAATAAACACATTTATCCACTTTTATTAAATGTATGTAAAAATGTACTGTACTTGCAAATTCTTTCCCTCTATAAAACAATCTTAATATTTATAAAATGTTTAGTGAGATGGTATTAAAAATACACTTATAAGAGGTTAATAGTGGCAATAGTAGATTCCAACATTTAAATCTAATTTAAAACGAAATGCTTCTGTGGGCCCATGGTCTAAGTTGTCACTCTTGCAATAGACTGAACTGTTGATGACGAGAGGAGATTGGAGTTCGAATATTGGCTGGGTGTTCTGAGGGAGGTGGGAGGAGGCTTTTCCTAAATAATTTTCCACTCTTTGTCTATGTAAATGCTGAGGCACTTCCTCTAAGTGCAACCGTCCTCATTTCTAAAGGAAGAAAGTTTATTGTACATTTTATTATCTGGAAAAAGCATACGATCGGGTGAATAGGATTATGTTATGGAATGTTCTGAGAGAATATGGTGTGGATGTATGGTTAGTACATTTAATTATGGTGGGAAAATAATGGTAGTAAAGCGTGCGTAAAGGCCATTTCACACTGGCATCCACGGTGTCCGTGAAATCCATGGTTGGGCGTTCTTTAGAAATAACTTCCCAGCACATCGAATGGGGCAATTCCCACTGACGTCCACGGTGTCACAGAACGACCGAGGTGTTAGGGGTACGGATGTTTTCAGATCACTCTCCGAGCGATCGGCAGGGCGTCCACGTGGATGTTTTAGACTGAGCATGCGCAGTGGCGTTTTGAAGAGCACGTGGTCTCCTACACCACACTACAATATAGCAACTCAAGTTTGTAGGCCTCAAAATTTCCATGGACGTTTGGTTGCAGTGTGAATTGGCACGTCCATGGACATTTATCTGGTCCACGGTTGCCGTGGACACCATGGATGCCAGTGTGAAATAGCCTTTAGGGTGAATGGAGCTTTGAGCGAATGGCTTGACATTGGACAGGGTGTCAGACAAGGTTGTGTTATGTCTCCATAATGTATGAGGGATGCTTTAAAAGACTCAGTTGGTGTGCAAATGGATAATGTGAATGTGAAGGTCTTCGTATAAAGGTCTCCAAAAATAAAATGTGGTAGTTTTTGATGAGGATGGATCAGGAAATGATTGACAGCTTAGTATAAATGGAAAACTGTTAGAACAAGTGAATAATTTTGTGTGTCTGGGGAGAAGGTTCTGTAAAAATTGAAGGCTTGATGGGGAAATCGACAAGCGGGCGAATGGATGTATGTGGAACATTGCAATGAATGAAGTAGTATCGAAAGAGGGAAAGATGGCGGTATATAAAAGGGTATTAACAACGACATTTCTGTATAAATATGAAGCGTAGGTTTTTCAGGAGAAACACAAGAGCAAGGTGGGTGCGGTTTGAATGCGATATCTAATAAATGAATGTGGATATACTTGTATAGACAGAGTTAGTTATGAATGGGTGCTGAAAGATTGCGTTTTGAAAGGGAATTCAATAGCTAAGTGTTTAAGAATCATCTTATATTGTTTTGATCATATTTAGAGGATGAGTGTGGATCTAGTGATGAAGCAAATATATGAAAGTAAAATGTGTTGATCAAAAGGAAGGAGTAGGTAATGTAAGACGTGGATAAATATTGTAGGCGAATGTGTGGAAAAGAGGAAAATAATTAAGAGTTTTAAGAATGAAAAAGCATGTGTGACTCGATGTATGAATGTTGTTGAAGCAAATGAAGTATATAAGGATAAAAGAAAGTGTAGATAAAGTTAGTGAGGATGGATTGAGTAAGGAGTTGTTGTTTTTTGAGCTGACGCACAGTTTCTTTCCTACTCCACAAAGGAATGGAATGATTAGGTATGTATGTTCTTACGTACTTTTAATTACCTATTTATCTACTCTATGTCACTAGTAACTCTAAATTAATTGCCACAATTACAAAATTATTACTTCACAAAATAAATTAATAAAAACATTGACTTTGAACCATCATAAATAACCAGTGACAAATACAACAAACAACAGTGGATTTTTGTCATCTCAAGATAAAAATAAAAATAACTGCTAAATACAATTTTTTCTCCCAATAAATAATTTTTTCTATTCAACATAATTATCTTACTTTATCTACATTAAAATGAGCTACCATTAAAATGAACAGCTCATTTTGTATATTTATTTAGTTTTAGGGATTGCTGGTGTGATTGAAATGATAATCAAACTTTGCGACTCAACCGTCTCTCTTTTATATCGATTTGTCATTTAAGTATACATATTGATGGTCGTCGTAATGGAGATATTTTCATTACTGTAATATATTAATGAGCTCCAGAAACTATTTTAATACTGATAATGGATGCGTACCATGAACTTTATGTTCAGTACGTAAAATATTTCAGTATAAGCGCAAATTTCATTTAACAATACAATAATTCGTTCGGAAATTTGTAATTTATCATATACGTAAGAATGATTTATCTCTAATTGAAATAAATTTAGGTATTTTCAAAAATGGCATTCCTTACCTATTTCGTTAAAACATGGTAAGAAAAAAAGTAGATGTCCTCAATTATTTAATATAATAAGTTTGGGACCTACTATGCTGTGTGCTCTACATGTAGTACTTGAAGGATTATCATTCATAAGTCTCAAGAGGCCATAGCTCAAACTCAGATGACACCACAATTAGCTGAATCCACTGGAAATCTTTGTATAAATATTGTGCTGTACTGCCCACTATTCAGAATAATGTGGGTATGTATTCCTAAAATCATTATTTATCATCCTAGCAATTTAAATAATATAGCTTAAACCTCTCCTAGCTATAACATTGATACTACAATGTACTCTAGAAAAAACCTCTCCAAACTTTATCATCCAAACCTCAACGTATTTTAGCATTAAACCCTCACATCTATAGCATTTATATCTCTACATACTCTTAGAATAAACCTCTCCAAGCAAAAACAATGATATTTCAACATACTCTAGCATAAAACTCTCCAAGCTATATCTATTATTGATAATATGTTTGACTTATTTTTAAATATCCTTTGTATGCTCTGTAGCACACACATACCATAGAATTATTTTTACATTTAAAGTTGAGAAGTGAAATCAAATAAAATAACCAAGAACTGTGTTGTCGTTCATATTTTTATAATGTATAGTTGTCATTATTATTATTATTATTATTATTATTATTATTACGATTATTATAATTATTTCTCTAAATCCAGATAGGGAGCATAGAGTCTCAGGAAAGATTTTCCAATCTGGTTATTCATTGTTGCAGTTTAGGTAATTGGTCAATTATAGGGGGAATGGGTTTTCATTCCAACCACACAATGTATTTCTAGAAGTGAGTCAGAAAAAGCTTACCAATATTACCAGAAAGGTACTTTAGCATACCTTCAATGGTTCTTTTACAAGCCACAATCAATCGGGGATTAACGGTTTACTTCCTCTCCGAAGGAAGTTGTAATAAAGATTTTTATCGCACAGTAAAGTTCCATCAAATTCGGCTGGGTTTTAATCTACGATTATTGAGCCATGAGACGAACACTTTTCTCAGTCAACCATTATTATAATATCCACAAGTATTTCCATTATTCATACATTTTAGATAAAAAATAATTTACAGTTGTATTAATACATGTGAAAATCATTGCATTCACTTAGAAATTTAATTATGTAATGCCGTAAAAAAAAGGTACTTCAGTTTACCAACAATATTAGCTAACAATTCTGCTGCATCGTAACAGAGCAGTACTTTCCAAAATATACTTGACATTCGATTTTTCATTTTAATAGACAGTCGATCAATGGAATTTATAGAAATGATAAAAATGTACATACTAAATATATTTGTTCAGCTATCTTTGCAAAATACATCAATTTATTCTATAACAATTGTGATGTTTTATATAAGAGTCACCTAATTACAAATAGTTTACACTGTATTTATGCAGTTCTTATATAGATCTTGTTAATTACAAAGATGCGTTTATACTGAGCGCTTGAGGCTGATGATAATTATATAAGTAAATCAGTTGATAAATATATAAATAATAATAGAAGGATTAGTAAGCACATTCATCATATGAACAATAATAATGCAATGAGTTAATTTAAATAATTATTTAGGTTCAAATTTGAACTTGTTTTTGGATAAAGTATTCCACCTATCCATAGCTAGTTCTATCCAGTCCACCTCATTACATCCTATATATTTTAGGTCCATTCTTATGTTATCCTCCCATCTGCGTTTATGGCTTTCTATAAGCATCTTACTCTAAGGATTAACAGTCAATAACAAAAGGATTTTAAATATTTGTTTAACTATTTATGCTGTAGCCCTTTTAACATTTTCATATATAATAGGAGTTTTAAAATAACATTGAATTATTTTGTACATAATTATTAAAATTGCTTTTTAGATAATAAAGTTCCCAATAAAGAAATAAGTTAATGTAGTTAATGCTAAGTAACACAGTTATAAAACGTATCTAATACTATCAATACCTAATTAAACATAATGATTGATTGATAAATTATATGGAACAATCCTTTATGGAAATTTCCGCACACTTTTAATATTATTGAAATATAACTTTTATATTTTCATATAAATAAAGTAGTAGAAGCCAAGTATTTTTTGAAAAGTTCTGCATTGTAATCATGCGAAAAGATTGTTAGCTCATTTTGTTGGTAAAATGAGGTAGAGTACATATTTACAGCACTAAATATGTAAATGTTCTAAGTGAATTCATTGATTCTAACTAACCAACTACACATGTTATGTAAATATATTTTTAGATGATGTTTTATCTAAAATGTATTAGTAATGGAATTACTTGTTGACATTATAAAATTGTGAACAGCAACACTGTTCTTGGTTACATAGTTTGATTTTATTTCACACCTTCCAATGGAAACATATTATTGGACTCTTTATGTGTTACAAAAGGATAGGCCTATACGGCGACAATTTCAAAATAAGTCCAACATATTTTCATATTGTGTTCCATCTAAAATGGTTGATAATATAATTACTTGCTAGTATTGTATACATGTACAAAGCAATATTAATATTGGTTACATTGATTGATTTCGCATCTTTCATTGGCATGCTATATTAATTTGAAAGTTTTCATTTACTTTAAATGTACTCTACGTATCCTATATGATTAGTATTTTAATTAAAGCTTTCATAAAATGTGTTTAAAAGGAAAACATATTTTTAAGGAAACATGAACATTTCTAGGGAATCTTGGCAAACCTCTTTATATAGTCAATGTTACCTAGAGTGAGATTCCTGAGCAGAAGTTAAAATTAAATTATTGCTCTAAAATATAATTAAATTTATAATATTGTTAAACAAGTATATAACAGTATTATTGTTGCATATAGTTATTTAACAATAATAATAGAAAAATGAATACAGTCAACTCTCGATTCTATGACCTTTCACGGTTCCCTGGAAAAGGGTCGTTATTTCGAGGAGGTCGTTATTGGAATTTTAACCATTTTGTTCCACCCCCAGCTCTCATAGCAAAAATTGCATTTTTTTTAGAATACACATTAACAAATACCTACATATTTCCAAAGAATTCCATCATGGAGGCCAGCCTCTTCTTAGCGCCAGTTTGCTAGATGAAGTCTTTCACATTATAGAACTGGAACCACAGCATTTCGCTAGAGCCCTTGTACTTAAGTGCTCTTGAGTAGACGTCCCTGGCTTTCAGAACATCTTTCGTTGTGGGGATGTCTTCCATTTATTTCTCCCCCTCTTCATCGCTGGACTCCTGCTGCTACTTGATTATATCGTCATCGTCGAGGATGCCCCAAACTCTGATGTCATCGTCTGCTACTATGTACTCTTCATACGAGCAGTCTGGGGTTAATCTCTGCCACATTTCCTCGTCACATGGCCGAGTGAAAGTCAGGGGGGCAAAATAAGATGCTGTTGATGAGCCAGACTGCGGTTCCGTGGAAGGTCCTGGCTGTAAATTGGCGTCCACTGGTGGTGGGTCGTCTGGGTCTTCGGCACTGGAAGCAGCGGGAAGCACATAGACTGAAGTCTCTACGTTGACTGGTAGGACAAAGTGGACGTGTCAGTAACAGTTGGCGTTTATCACCGGTTTCACGGCCCTCCAACTGACGATGATTCTCTCCATAGCCCTGAACACGTCCCACTTTTTGACCTCCTTACTCATGTCGAGATTCCAAACCATACTCCGCGCAAGCGTCTCGCGGAACTTCACCTTCACTTGCTGGATTATCCTCCGGTCCAGGGGCTGAAGCATGCTGGTGGTGTTCTTTGGCAGAAACACCAGCTCGATGTTCCTGAGTTTGTCAAGAGAAGGATGTTTGGGGCAATTGTCGACGAAGAGTACAACTTTTCTATTTGTGGCATCCATCTTCGAATCGAAGCCTTGAAGTCACCTCGTTAACACCCCCGAGGTCATACATGCCTTCTTATTAAAATCATAGTCACAAGATAGGATGTTGCCCTTGAAACCCCTGGATTTCTTGAACATACCAATCATGAGGGGCTTTATATTATCACTGCCATCCGTGTTGCAGCACTGAAGGACGGTAAGGTGCTCCTTGCTAATCCTCGCAC
Source organism: Timema shepardi (assembly GCA_902151425.1). Lineage (NCBI taxonomy): Eukaryota > Metazoa > Arthropoda > Insecta > Phasmatodea > Timematidae > Timema > Timema shepardi. Next base: position 324,488 of record CABFVX010000046.1, read on the forward strand.
CCATGTAATTATCCCCTTTCACAGCCAGAGTGTGATCTGGAATGAGGTTGTATAACATCCCCAGCTCGTCAGCGTTGTATACATCTTGAGTTTGATAGTGCCTAACGATGTTTTAGAGCAAGGACATCCACTCTCTCTGCCGGTGTTGGGTTGATCGATGCGCTTTCACCGACGACCTTGGGGCTGGATGTGTTGTGATGCAATTTGAAACGCTCTAGCCACCCACTTGAACACTTAGTTTTCCATACCCAACCTCAGGTAAAATTTATAGGCCTTCCTCTCTATAATCGGTCTGTTTATAGGCACGTTTTGCTCTCTACACTGGCTGAACAACTCCAGCATGGCTTTCTCCATATTCGCGTGTGCACCCTTCAAATTTCTGGCCTTTAAATTGTGGCCTTCCTTCTGCGCTGCACTCACAATTTCTTCTCTCATTTTGAGAATCGTGAAAAGGGTAAACTTCGGGATTCCATACCAACGCGCAATCTCCGTCTTTGTAATCTTCTTTTCATCCACTTCCTGGATGATCTCGTACTTCTATATAAGCGTCAACAAGGTCCTATTTTCACTAATTTCGTCGAAATTATAGGTTCGTATCAAATAAGAAAAAATAGCATGAGTCGTCAAAAATCGTTCACAAAATCAAAACAAAAACGTAACAAAATCGAAATAACAATGTTAGACAATAGCGTGGTTCGTCAAAAATCGTTCACAAAAGCAAACCAAAGACGTAAACAAATCTAGAATAGAAATAACAATGGCAAAAACAAGCCTGGCACGTGATGTAGTGGAATTCGCGTGGGAGGAAACATTGTCTTGCTTGTGGGAGGTGGTGGACAGAGCCAAGTGCTATTAGCTGGCATTGATAGGATGGTGTCTATTTTTATACCTGACCTACCCCAGTTACTAGCAATTCAGCGCTCACAAAAATAAACGTAATCCAGCGACCTAAATAAATTCAACAAACACATTCTACGGCCGATTTACTTAAAATGTTCGACCTTTTTTCCAACATTTTTCACGGTTCTCAAAAAAAAGGGTCGTTACTTCGAGAGGGACGTTATTCTAGGTGTCGTAGAATCGAGAGTTGACTGTATGTGCCAATCCAAATCTTTGTACAGCTGTTTAAACATAACATTATACCGTTTAGGTAAGACATTCTTTTATTTTTGCTATTTTAAATACAGTTAGAATTTCTTCTTCAAACATTGATTAATGATTTAAGAGATTTACTCCATTGTGATACTTTTTTCAAACAAAAATGGATAAATAATATACCTATGGCAGTACAAAGAGAAACATTTTCAACTTATACCCTATCATATCGAGTTACGATTAACCCAACAATGAACCCGTAATTTCAGTGTGGTCTGTTGATTGCAGTGTTAGACCTACACGGAACTAACGACTCTCGGGTCAAACGAGGGGAACAGTGACCCAACTCTCAATTCTTTTTCTAAACTATCCGTTAACTATTTATTTAAGAACATGTGACTAATGTGTTTGTCATATGTTTAAGAGCTTGGCATGTGTGTGGTACATGAGTGCACAATAAGGTGCCTTTTGGGCATGGTACTTGAAAACTTATTGGAAAAAAATCTCAGTTTGACAAGCAATGATGTTATACATCCCTATGAGTAAATCATCCTAATTTGGATATTGTTTGATCCTAGTTTAAATCTTATTCGCTAGGACGCTTATATAACAAATTTTTTATTACTCCACATCCTACAATCTTTATGGTCCTTATTAATTAATGTGTACACTATGAGGTAATGAAGATGAAAAGTAGACATTATAGGAATCAATCCAGCACATGCGTAGTTGGGAAAAGTAAATCACTTATGGTGTTATGGTAAACCACCTCTGTACAGTAAACTAATATTTGAACTTCGCTCTTCCTGTCACCAGCAAACCTTACAATATGAGATTGATGTCTTGTCCATTTTACCACCACACTGTGTAGAGTATTATATAAATTATAAAGGGCATTTACGGGTGATTTCATACACTTTGGTTATTTTAACTAATTTTGACATTTGTATATAGGAATCTAGAAAATATGTAGTGAGATAAGTAAATTATTTAATTAAAAGACCGGTCTCCCTGCCCATCAATTCCAGTGGAGCCTACTTAGGTAGATTACGATGATTGGAAATTTTCATTATGAAATAATTTGCTTATGGTCCTTTTAAAGGGATTTCTACTATTTAAATTTTAATATTGGTAGCAATCTTTTCATTTTAAATACTTTACTCTTAGCCCCGCTTCCAAGGCCGCATGGTCTAAGGCGTTACTTTTTCAGTAGACTGGATTGACGATGATGTGAAGATCAAGGTACAAATCTCGGTCGGGTGTATTAAGGGTGGTTTGGCCAAATTGGTTTTCCACTCTCCCTCCACAAAAATGCGGGTGCATGTCCTATAAAGATAACACGTATCATCCCTAAAGCCATGAGCGTATTACCGGAACGTTTGGTATTAAAAAATGGATTGACAATAAAGCTGGCTTCTTTAAAACTAAGTTAACAGGCCAACTCCAATTTGGTTGTCATTTAGCTTAGTCATTTACGAATTATATTGAGCCAAGAATCAAAGGATCGAGTGCCATACAAACGCTAAATTATTATTATTTTCTGTTTTATATATATTTTTTATTATTAGACAGTGATAAATCAACTTCTTTGGACGTGGATATAGTGTATGTTAATAATTAAGATAATTTGTAAATAGCGTTCATGTAAAGTTTGTTGATAGCGTTCGTGTATGAAAAGTTCATTTTGAGATTTCTTGTTTAATACTTAAATTAATTGAGTGATTAAACAGTAATAAAAATAAAGTGTGAAAAAAATTTGCTGGTCGTAAAATCAAGTTGGGTGCGAGGGTGGGTCTTGTGGTAGGCCTATTCACTAAACGTGGCGTGAATTTTTCCACGTAAAAATAAATATATTAGTTTAGTTTATTTATAATAACGTTCAAAAAGAATAAAGTAAAAATGTGTAAGGCCTGAAGATATTTATTTTCCAGAGAAATTTAATGAATCAAATTTAGGGGTGTGCCATTAGTTGAAAATTTAAGTTCAAGTAAAATTTTAGTTGTTCGAACTCAGCTCAAGTATTTTGTACAAAATTCAATATATTGGAGTAAGGCATACTTGGAATTTTCGATCTGAGCTCGAAAATTCTGCGTCTTATTAATTTGATTCAATTTAAAGATACTATTTCATTGCAAATACAGTCCCTTAATATTTTCTGTAGTCTGATTTTTTTTAAACTACTTGAACCACTATATTAAAATAATTTAAGTTACGAATATTTGTAAACAAAGGCTTTTTGATTAAAAAATAGTTCATTCTTAAAATTCTATGTTTGTGCTTAAAACAGATCTATTACAAAAACTCAACTTGAAATATTTCTAGTAACTTACAAACATTTCTTCATATTATTCGAACTTGAATTAAACTCGATTTTTTTCTTTCAAAGTCGATTATAGCTGAAGTTGAAGTGAAAAATGCTTACTCGCTCACCCCTTTATATAATTAATAACTAATAAAAATCTGTATCACGTAGTTTTTTACACAATAGTTCAAATTTTTGGTCAAGTAAAAGAAAAACACTTATCATTAATTTTTCTGTCAACTGAGAAAAGTCTTCATGCCTGCGTATGTTCAATTTTCCCGTAGTGTCACCATCTTGCACATTCAGTGTGTCGCGAGGACTCACAATGATCAATGAAAAGGTGAGAGTCACCGCTCTAATCTTTGGAACCTAGCACATATAATACTGGAATAGTTATAAAAGTATACGATATCAAATTAATCTAGCTTTCAATATGAATACTATATTATTAAATGGACAGTATCTAGAAGAAAGTTTTATTTTGAATATTTATATTTAGCAATGCGTCTTACTACCCGTTCGGGTTATATGCTTTAAGTACTAATTACTCTAATGGATTAGGAATTGGGAAGGTTTAATTAGAAGAAGTGAGCCCGCATTTTCATGGAGGGAGAGTGGAAAACCATTTATTTTGAAAGATGTGGAGTAAACACCATCAAAACGTTAATAACTTTTTTTTAGCAAAGCGTCTTACTACCCGTTGGAGCTATACTCGTATTTGCTAATTATGTTAATTGTTTTAAGAATGATGAAGGTTATGTTCATAGTAAGTGTACCCGTATTCATGGGGATGGAGAGTGTAAAACCATTTAATAAAACTCCCCTCCGTACACTCATTCGAGACTCGATCCTTCATCTCCCCGTCATTTGTAGTCTAGTCTACTGTGAGAGTAGCACCTTAGAACCCATCGCGTACCGAAGCGGGTAATCTTTTTGCTAAACATTCTAGTAACATCTATTATTATTTCCCATGTGATGATAACCAATTGTGTGAAAAAATTACTAAGAATTTAAACAGATTGGGTAGAAATACTGGGTACTAAGAAAAAATACTCTAAAGCACCTGAACTTAGTAAATAGCTTGAAAGATTTTAGGTATAAATATAAATTTTAATCTAATCAATATATTATCATTAGATAAAACAAATAACTTAACTATAAAGTTAATATAGGGCATTTTAAAAATTTGACTTCTCTTATTTCTATGTGGTCTCACACTAAGGCATTAATAATATTAAGTACTTAAAAACTTAAATACACATTCTCACTCTATTGTGATATTTTGAGTCAAACATGGTAGTTTTGTATGTGTTTTGTTTAATTTAGTGATGTTATCAATAATCAGATGCATACCTCGGTGGCCGCATGTCCTAAGGCGTCATCTTAGTAATATATTGGGTTGAAGACGACGGAGCCAGCAAGTACATTTCCTTTAAAATCAACCTTCCTTATTCATAAAGACTATTGCTTTAATATTGTTCAGGTTCAGTTCAGACTAAAAGGGGGAGATAGGGAAATCTTATAATGACCTAGAAAGTGTGTAATTAGTTTGGAACGACTGCTTTACATTCCTTGAAACCATTTAAATCACATTCGTATTAGTAGTAACATGGTGATTGACGACACTTTCGCAAAATTTTGGCGGTTGGGGTTCAATTTCCGGCCAGATGTAGGCCTACTGAAGTTGTTTTCTCCTAAGCTATTTCTTATCAAATTCAGATGCATCTACACTAAACTATAACTTCCTTATCTCAATCCAATTAATGTAAATAAGTGGATATTCAAGAAGGGGTAAAAAACAAAAAATAATTAATTAACTTTAATTTATCATTAAGTTTAAAATAATTTTAAATTGAATAGCTACCCACTTCAGTGACCGCATGGTCTAAGGCATCACTCTTGTACTAGACTATACTGCTATATTGCCTATGACCGGGAGATCAAAATTCGAATCTTGGTCGGCTGAAGTGAAGGTGCTTACGCCAAAATTATTTTCCACTCTTCATCAACGCAAATGTGAGTACAATTCCTCTAAATATAGCCACCCTCGTGTCTAAAAACCATTCTCGTAATCAGTACATAATTGTATAACCAAAAATGGGACGCGGTGATAAAAAAATCTAGCTGGAAAAAAGAAAAGAGACCAATTTCTTTTTCTCTTGAGTTACGATTCCTACGGTAATAATTTAGTTTTTTTTTTACACATCCATTAATATTTCCAGCCTATGGCCTGAGTCTGTTTTTTATTCAAGTCATATATTTTCTACTACCGGCTTGCTGGTCCTGTCTTAGCTTCACATGCCTTATAATCTTTCTTAAGACTAGGACAGGCAAACCATCCTATCCCCACCCATTAATTTATCAGTGTGAAAGAGTAAACACATATTTCCGTCAAAGATAAATTTTTCAGCCATTTCGGGAACCGAACTCGGGACCTGTAGCAAAGTAGTAATGTGCCAGACAGCATTATAATTTAAGGTTCAGAGATGAAAAGCTTATTTGAATAGTACTACAACTTTAAAATGAAAATTTATTTAGAATCTCAAATAGTTGCGGAGATAAGATCAAAAATGGAAATTTCTGCCAATGTAAGAGCGCCCATAAAATACTTTTAATGAGAAAATTTGTTTCAATTTGGTTTGAATTGCTAACCAATACCCGGCTGAATATTTCAATCAAAATCGTTCAGTTGAATTTCGAGAAAATCGATTATTTATATTTTTGACCTTCAGGTTTAGATATCTAATCCAAAAACCCCTCGGAATAACCTTATTAAAACCCTGGATACCAAATCTTAGCCTGGTCAGTAAATTGGTTTCAGCTCTAAGCTGAAATACAAAGAGACAGACAGACAGATGGCATCGCGTAAACAACTTTTTCGGTTTCAAAGAGCCATGAAACGTTGACCTTTGTCAAACTCTCAAATTCGATATTTTTGACGATCACAATACTTATCTCTCCAAGGGGTAGAGAGAAAATAAAAGAAGAAAAAAATAAATGCGTTTTCCGGTATACATAGACTATTTTCATCCGAGGTTATTCAAAATTTATTCAATAAAAATAGATCAACTTAGATCCTTGTAGCACGAAAGAAACAACAAATAGTTCAAATTATAGTATATAAGTGAGGACACATCAACAATCATGCAGCAACATCGACAGCACACGAAATAAGCCACTTCCGGTACCAAACTGTACTACCCCCTTCCCCTATTTCCCCTCCCTTTAAACCGGTACCCCCCCCCCCCCCCACCCCCCCCCCCCCACCCCCC
>CABFVX010000046.1:331284-386299 GCA_902151425.1 Timema shepardi
ACTAAATACCCCACCGTAGCTCCCACCAGTCTGTCACTCATTCGCTTGGACTCCCTTTTGTCGTCATTTTTTTTTTCCACGTGGACTAAGCCTCCAGCTTTTCATTAGCGTCATTAAACGAAAAATAGTGTACTATCTTTAGTCATATATTTGTATATCTACTTATATATGTATGTAGACATTTTATAATGTGTAGACATAACCTAGAATAAAAAATGTACACGAAAGATTATGTTTTTGGTTTTACATGTCTTTATTTTTTTTTTGTTCAAAGCTTTATTGTGCCCTCTTTCCTGGAAATTTATAAGACTAAAACAAATATGTGTAACAAGTCTTACCTTAACCACAATTACTCAATATATATATAAATATCCTAATTATGGGAATGCTACGTTTATGTGTTTATTAAATTGATTGTTTGTTAGTATTGGTTCATTAGGGAAGCTTGACTTGAATTTATTAAATCTTATTTTACTTTTTAAGCACGTATTACTACTACCCATTTAGTATATACGCTTAATTTATTGAATCAACTTTATCATTACACTCCCGTTTAAGTGGCTGAATAGTCTAATTCTAAAGCACCACTTTCGTGTATTACTGGACTGTTGATGACGGGAAGATCAGGGATCGAATCCCATTCGGGTATATTGAGGATGGTTTTTCAAAAATAGTTTCCATTCTCCTTCCACACAGATACAGGTAGATTACATGCGCATAACTTCAACCGGTAGTAAGGCACGGTGTTAATATATATATCATTACACAACTTACATACTTTTCTAATGTAGACGAGACATAACACCCAGTCACCTGAACTTTAGTTATCTGATGGTAGATCTCTCGGCCCAGTTGGCAATCTTAACAATGGACCTTTAGTTCAATCGGTAGATGCCCTCTAAGCTGAGCTTGAGTGTCGGATTCCATTGGCTCAAGAGATTTTTTATATGTGTACTGCGTCTTACTACCCGTTAGGGCTATACGAATATTTATACTAGAAGAAAGCATGAAGAAAGTAGAAATTAGAGCAAGCGTGTCAAACTTGTTTGATCATAAGGACCGCATTGAAAACAGAAAATACTGAAGGGGCTGCATTAAAAAAATATTTCCTCAGCAAATTAATTTGGAAAAACGTCCATTTTAAGATGCTTGTCATTAAAAAGAGGGTATATTAAGATTATTCACAGTTTTAAGATTTACTATTTGTAACCCAAATTATGTAATCTTTTTTGTTAGCTCCAATCTACCTGGTTCCGGGAGGGATCGAACCCGAATTGTGCCAAGGACACAAAAGTACCTCCCAAGACCCGACCAGAATTGCTCCATATGAAAAACCAAAATAAATAAATAAAATTATGTCCGTACAAGTGCCCCCAAGAATAGAATACAATTTTATAGAATACTACTAGGCCAATATAGAGAAATGCGAAACAACTCATCCAAGTATGGTAAAAAGGCGGAGTAAATATTAAATTATTAATGACTCTATTCAAAATGGATAATGGAGGTTTGATTAGGTTAGGTTAGAGTAGGTTTGGGAATAGTAACTGAATGGGATTATAGGCTTCTCCGCAATTTTCGTGCACTGGCTGGGCGCAGTTCGGGTCTGCCCCCTATTCTAACCGAACTGGATTGGCTGCAATTTGGGCCTGCCATTTATATCTTGCGTTGAAATAGGGTAATTGATGAAAATTGAGTTTCTGTAAGCCGTGATGTCCTTTTAACTTTTTAAAAGAGAAAACAACTGTACAAATGTAAAGTGTTATGCCAAACAAAGCCTTATTACCTATACCATAAATTTAACAATACTTGTACCTGCTTTAGTGGCCGTATGGTCTAAGACATCACTATCGTGCTAGATTAGACCACCATTGACAGGGAGATTGGGACTCTAATTACAATTGGGTACACTGAGTTTTTCTTACCAAATTCCACTCTTTCTCAACGCAAATGATGTTACACTTAATCTAACTTCAAACTTACTAATCCTTAACATATTCGTGTAATTGGTAGGCCTACATAATCTTATAAGCCGAACAGGTAGTAAGACGCGGTGCAAAGAAAATGCTTAGCTAAACATACAATATTTGCTTTAAATAAGTATTCAAAGTTCTACATCCATGCAAAGCTGAACAGAGAGAAATACATTTTGCGATTAGTGGTTATCATGCCAGGCTTTCTTTCTGTAAGTAGCTGTTCAAATAACTTATTCCTTACGAACGGAGCTGAAGTAGGCTATATTGCATAATTTTTCATTTGGTCTATTTAACGTATACTTTCTACACACAAATGGAAGTATGCTGATGAAAGGAAGTAATGGGTTTTAGTCCCGATTGGGTTCACTCAGGGAAATTTTAAATAGTGTTTTTCCACTCTCTCTCTCTACACAAATGCGGATAAACTTCCTCTAAATTCAACCTTATTAATTCCTAACTCATTAGCGTTACTAGTTTATAATGGTATAGCCCAACAAATAGAGAGTGGAAAACCATTTATGGAAATCACCCCCAGTTCACAGAAGCGAGATTCGAACCTTGATCTCCCCATCCTCAGTACTCTAGCTCAACACGAAACTAGTGCGTTAACTAACCACGCAATCGAGGCGTGTGAAGCCGGAATACTTTGTTCAATAGGCTTACAACTAAGCTAGGCTATTGTAACACAGAATATTGTTTTCTTTTGTTTTGTTTCAAAAGTCTTACTACCCATTCGGGTTGTAAGCATATATACTAATTGCACTAGTGTGTTAGGGAGGATGAAGTCTGAATTTAGAGGAAGTGTACCCACATTTACGTGGAGGGAGAAAATCATTTACATGTACATTATCTGTACATCCGACTGGGATTGGAACCCAGATCTCCCCGTCTTAAGCAGGTCAGTCTAACAAAAAAGTTACGCCATAGACCATTTTACCACCGACGTGATCTATTGTTACTATCAATAATTTTGTTTTGTGTGTTAGATTCATTTTCAAAAATGTATAGCTTTTTATTTAGAATGTTGCTTATTTTATGTATTCAAATAAAAGTATTCAGTGTGGGCTTAGGTTTTTTTTTTGTTAAGTTACTAGCTTTGTGTAAATTATGTGCTCATCCATACCTGTGGGAACGTAGTTTAGTCTGGTATGCTAGTCAAACTGTCGTCAGGGTTTGAGTTCTAGAAGGTTGAACAGAGAGTAAACGGTTTCCAACAATTACTTCACGCAAAATCTGGCGCATTACCTCTAAGCTATAACTTTAGCATTTCAATCCTACTTTAGTAGTTAAAGTAGCGTGTAGTTTAACGAATGGGTGACGAAAAAATGTCAACTGTGCTATATTAGAAAAAATTAAACATACTATTTCTCTAAGAAACAAGAAAATTAATATTTTTTATTTCAACTGTATTGTCTACAATCTGTGGCCGCATGAAATTCTTTTGACCACCCCACACACTTATATGTGCGTGTGTATGTGTGTGTGTGTGTGTGTATTTTCTCTTTCTTCTTCCTCTTACATTTTTTTTGACTCAATATTTTGTGGCTTACGGTGTAACGTCAAGGCAGGCCATTTGTCGTAACGTTTCTTCCGGCTTCTCGCACCCCTTAATTCCGAAAGTTTCCCCTTTGCACCACCCTTTCCCCTGTCTAACCCCCTTCTATTCCCACCCCTTTCCACCCTTAAAGCCTCTCTCTTACGACATGTTACCCTTAAGATCAATGTCCAAGCTGAGCCACTGGTTTTACTTCCACCCCTCCCACCCATCTTACTAAAAAAAAATACTCTCTCATTCTTGCTGCCTAGGAAGGCTTAATATAAACTACTGTTTGCCGGACCTGCATAGCTCCTCTTCCCTTTTCTATTTCTCTCTATATAAAAAAAAGCCAGTTTTCCCCCTTTCCCATCCCAAAAGGCCCTCCGTGCTCTGTCCAATAATCGAGCTGTCGCAAACACTCCAAAGGCCGCATTTCACTGTCGCCGTCACACGCTCAAACTGCTCGGAGAGAGAAATCCGTTTGTGCGTGTACGTGCGTGCGCGTATGTGTGTGTGTGTGTGTATGTGTTTGTGGACATTGATACCATCGCATGACAATTTTCTTTTTTAACTTTAATATGTCGTCTTTTCACGTGGAGCTAGAGAAAAAAGAAAATGATTTCATTATTTATATTTTGTGTAAATCTTCAGTCAGACCTGACACGCTACGCAAGGTGACTTCTAGACACAAGAACTTAGGGGAAGACACCCTTATGATGGTCGAATTTCTTTTTGATCAATTTTAGCTTAGAAATTAAACAGATTTTACAGTCCAATTGGCGACCTGGTGGTCTAGGGGTAAGATGTCAGACTTCTATACTGGCGGCCGGGGTTCAATCCTCGGTCCCGGCACAGATTTATCTGATTACCAAACCCTTCCTTCACCTCTGACAAGACATCTTGTGAATGTGGGGAATGCCAGGCCTCCACCGTGGTTCGGATTCCACGTTAAACTGTAGGTCCCCCATTTCATCTCACAATCACCCTACCATTACACATTAGCGTAAGTGCGTATAACCTGAACGGGTAGTAAGACGCGGTGATAATAATAATAATAATAATAATAATAATAATAATAATAATAATAATAATAATAATAATAATACAGTCCAATTTGACGAACCGGTAGGAAATTTAATATAATTTTATATTTTGTGTCTTAGCATCCTTTCGGGCTATAACTTACATATCTGTATTCTAATATAACAATAATTTGTTAGGGCTTACAGTGGTTGAATTTAGATTCAGTTTAGATTAAATTTATTAATTAGCACCGCATATTACGATCGTGTCATGTTATACGCCTAGATACTAATCACGATAGTGGTTTTAGGGATGAATAAGGTTATATTTAGAGGAATTGTAAACACATTTGCACGGAGGTAGAGTATAAAAAAATTAGATAAAACCATCCACCGTAGGCCAAACCATGATTGGAATCTCGATTTCCCGTCATCAACAATCTCATCTACTGCGAGAGTAGCACCTTGGAGCGTCCGGCCACCGAAGTGGCTCTGAATTTAGAGGCAGTGTACTCGCATCTAGGTGGAGGGCGATTGTAAAATCATTAAGATATAAACACCCTCAGTACACCCGACTGTAATTTGAACCCTGATCCCCTCGTCATTGGCAGGTCGGTATATTGATTGCAATAGTGACACCTTAGCTTATACCAGGAGTAGGGAACCTTTTTTCATTGGAAGGCCACATATAACTTCACGGATTCAACCTAAGGCCACACACCTCATTTATATTCAGTTTTTACCAAATATGATCATGCGACAATATTATTATTATTATTATTATTATTAGCACCGTGTCTTACTACCCGTTCGGGTTATACGCACTTACGCTAATGTGTAATGGTAGGGTGATTGTGAGATGAAAGGGAGGACCTACATTTTAACGTGGAATCCGAACCACGGTGGAGGCCTGTCATTCCCCACATTCACAAGATGTCTTGTCAGAGGTGAAGGAAGCGTTTGGTAATCAGGTAAATCTGTGCCGGGACGCGACAATAATATATAAATAAATCGATAAGAGCGGGTATTTTTAAAAACATTATTCTTTTAAAATAACTAATTTTGATTTAAAATTATTAAAATAATTGACGTTGGCTTATGTACCATTTTTAAACAATGAAAATATTATAATTAACAAAAAAAAGTGCGGAAAGTTGGCACCAAACTCCTAAAAGGCTGCATGTGTCCTAAGTGTGTTGGGTTCCCCATCCCTGGCTTAGACCATACGAAGAGTGTTAGTCTAATTTTAAATGTTGGATAAGGTTTTAGTTACCCGCCCTGATTGATACGTGCTCTACGGCAATAGGTTCGTAATGGACTGCATTGCCAGTGACCGGGAGTTTAGACTTCGATTCATAGCATGGCTCGCTGAAGCTGCTTACCAACCACATGGGTGGTCATTTCCCCATCCTCGGCCCTATTTAATGAGGGTACACTACATTTAAAAACTTTCTACCTATTTCTAGCCTTAAATTCAAGCCAATAATACATTTTGGATTATCAGAATAAGGTGTCAGTATCGTCCTGTCTTGTATGCCACTGACGGTGAGGAAGTGTTTCCGATTTAATTTGAGTTGAAGTGTTTTTCCCTAAATATATTTCTCTACCTACCTTAACGCCAATGTGTATATATTTACTCTAAATTATATCATCATTATAATTAAATACTCCATTAGTGTAACTATTTGGATAACCTTAATGGGTAGTATAACTCAAGTTCCCGTTTAGGTGGCCGTATGGTCCAAGACGTCACTCCCACAATAGACTTGGTTGGCTGTACTGAGACTAGCTTTTTACTAAGTTGTTTCCAACTTTCCACTCTTCCTCAGCGCAAATGAGGGTACAATTCCTAAAATATTAATCCTTACTCATCCTTAGAACGTTAGTGTAATTGGTCGTCTACATATGCATACAGATCTGAATGGCTGAAAGGAAGAAGTGCTAAAAAAAAGTAAAATTCAGTGCAAGGGAAAACAACAACATATATATATATATATATATACATACACACACACACACACACACACAGCATGACAAATTTATTCGTGCCAGTGATACGTCTTAAAGTTTTATATAAAGTGAACTGCAATATTACCACAGATTAAACTGCAATACTATGCTGGCGGTCGGGGTTCGATCCCGGCAAAGATTTATCTGATTACCAAACCCTTCCTTCACCTCTGACAAGACATCTTGTGAATGTGAGGAATGCCAGGTCTCCACCGTGGTTCGGATTCCACGTTAAACTGTAGGTCCTCCATTTCATCTCACAATCACCCTACCATTACACATTAGCGTAAGTGCGTATAACCCGAACGGGTAGTAAGACGCGGTGCTAATAATAATAATAATAATAATAATAATAATAATAATAATAAACTGCAATATAATGTGATTGCATAACATAATATTTACTCCAACTTTGCATCTACTTTACCACAATTTTCTTAAGAATGGTCATTTTACAGTTATAAAAAGCTGCTAGATCTACCTTCACTTATTCATAATTAAATTAATGTGATCTGCAATTGTCAATCATATATTGCCAGCTGTGTATCATAATTTTGAAAGTTACAGAGACTACCTGTAGGAAAAAATCTTTGTCATAAGCCGTTGAAGATGTATTAGAGAAACAAAGAGATAGAGGGAAGGTGTAGCCTACGCTGGCGAAGAAATAAAGGTACTAATAATAAAATTAATAGTAACAATCTTGTTAAATAATCCATATTAAACAGTTGTAATATAATAATAATAATAATAATAATAATAATATTTAGCACCGCGTCTTACTACCCGTTCGGGTTATACGCTTTAAGTACTAATATACTCTAATGGATTAGGAAGTGGGAAGGTTGAATTAGAGGAAGTGAACCCACATTTGCGTGGAGGGAGAGTGGAAAAACATTTAGGAAAAACCACCCCCAGGTTCACCCGACCGAGATTCGAACCTCGATCTCCCCGTCCTCAGCAGTCGAGTAGCTCAACACGACTAACGCGTTAGCCAACTACGTCACCGAGGCGGGTCAGTTGTAATATAGTTTTGTTACCTTAAAATTATTATGACTATTTGAACTCTTCTGGTTTTACAAACTTATTACATACATGCGAGTTATATATTTTATTGATATAAGATTTTTTTTGAAAACTCTTGTAAATTTTTTTTTTAATATATAATTGATTTAATAAGTGGTTGAACCAGGCGTGTTTGTGGTAAGACGCGAAGCACGTGTAAGAGGCAACTAGGTATGATAGTAGTATAAAAAGATTCTTGTATAATTTGTGTGGCAATCATAACTTGTATGAATTCATCTAAAACCAGGCTAGAATATTAATAACGTGATTCTAGATTTATAGGGCAACATTATTTATAATTCCTTGGAATACTCGAGCCTCCCTTTTTAGCTAGACATTGGTTGGTCAGCAAAGTGATTGTTAAATTTGATACGAGATTTGAATGTGTATTAGGAGAACCACGTATTTGAGAACCGTCGTTAGAAACTAGTTTTTCTTGGAAATTAACACTCAAAATCTTAACTTAGATATTTGTTACCTTAATAACAGAGACATAGGCTACACGTAGCTATCACCTGGGGCCCATTTATCAAAACCACAAGACTACAATTTACAAGCTACAAACTAGTAGTGAATGATTTACAATTATATATAAAAATGTTTAAAAAAGTTTGAGTTATAAGTGTGGGTGCACATGTATAAAATATGTACAAATCAGCTGTTTTATTTACAATTGAAAAACTAAAAGAGAACCTTTAGTAAAAATTATTGTAGCAACTAAAAATACACAAATCATCGTAGTAACTTTGTTGAAGTCAGTCCCGAAATTAATAAATGTAAATATAGTTTGTTTGGATCTTTATTAGAGAATTACAAAAGAGAATAAAATGAAAAATTGAAATGAGGTAGACATATATGAATTTGCGCTGTGTATGAAAAAAATTCTCAATGACTCGACAGAATGCTTATCCTGTGGCATAATGAAAAAATATATAGCTCAACATTTAAGTAGATGTATTGTTTAATTTAATTAACTAAATAGTTCAGAAATATTTCTCTGAATTCAACTAACTCAGTCGGAACAATGGAATATATTCAAATACTGTAAACAGCCTATAAATATATTTATCAATTTATGTGGCCGTATCTTGACATCAATTGACACTTCCTTAACATAACCTTCTACGATCTTTGTGAATACAATATATTTTACCTCAGGTTATTAACGAGGATGATAACCTCGAAACCTCGAACCCTCAATATTTATGATACTTAAAGATATTCGAGATTCAAGAATTCTAGAATATTTTTTTAAATTTCAAATTTAATGTTGCTTATTGTTGGTTGTTACCTAAAATAATTACAAAACAAACTTGATAACGAGACCCCAGGCATTTTACTGATTGTATAAAGGTTATAATAATAGGATTATAGGCCTAATGAAAAATGTAAACATTTAGCTAATCTATTTATTTGATAGTTTTCTTTATATATCTTCTCTTGTGTCCATAATTTTTCCAAGATTTGATTCTAAATTGAAATTCTGGGTTTGTAGGTAAAATAAAGATTCGTATTTGTAAAATACTGGATTCTAATCCTCTCTAATATTAACACGGGTGATTTCTTAATAAAATTAGTTCAGTGGTACTGGACTATTTTTTTGGAAAGCACCCATTAAAATAGTATTAGTAAAATATTTTATTAATTTAGAATTTAGCTCTTGCTCAGTAAGTTCTTGGGAAGAGTAAATTTATTTAATCAAACTAAAGACTTATTTGCAAACAATACCCTTTGTATTGTATAATTTCACTTACAGGTAAAAGAGTTTACTTGTGGTTTTATGATTCTTCATATATATATAAAATAGAAGATTGACTATATATATATATATATATATATAATCAAAGTGATATACAGCACTGAAAATATAAATAGTAAAAATATAATTTTTAGTGTAAGATACCTTTCCAATACAACTTTAAAATGGTGCATTTTGATATAGATATATTTTTAACGGTTTTCATGATTATTGTTTTTGTCCAAATTAGCTCTGAAAATAAATATTAAATTTTTGACAACAAGGTCTGTTCTGTTGATGACAGCTGATTCTATGTTTTTATCAGTGTGACGTTGCCTTTACTCCCTCGATCTAAAAGTCATTGCCAAATGTATCCAATTAGAGATCTGTCATATTTAGTCCCACTTTTCCCTTCAATGATTAATAGACCTTTAAACCACTAAACCATGATTTTTGAATATATATTTTACTATGAAACTTCTTCTTTGTTTAACTTTTGAGAATCTGTATTTTGAACTAAGTTCACTATCACCTATTTGCGTTTAAAATTGCGAATAATAGAAGAGGAATGAGAATTATTCTTATTCTTAATAGCACCGCGTATTACTACCCGTTTGGGTTATACGCAAGGATTGAGCAAAAAATCATAAAGGATATATTTAAGTTTTATTTATTTATTCTTAAATCACTAGAATAGTATGTGTATTTAGACTCTTTATCGCTTTTAAAGGAGTTTCCAAGATAACGATGTTGCCTACTTGGAGATTTCGATAATATTTAGCGAAGTAGGTTGTCTTAACTTGGTGCAACTAAGCAGTCCTAAGAACTATCACACTTAGACAAAATGTATGAAATAGAAAGAGAGGGAGTAAAATGAGAAGTTCACCCTGCGATATATCTTGTTTATCTACTGATAACATTTTCCCTCTTACTTACTCTGAAAAGTTTACACAATTACTATACTATTTGTTCCTTGAAATAATTGACTGGCTCTTAAACCTATCCTTTTTATATTTGCTATTTTAGATATACATAAGCTACCACAGACAAGAAGACTCCTACAGGACATTTTAGTGGCCGTCCCAAATAGTCTAAGCTGGAGATAATTGGTCAAAAATACGTTTAAAAAAACTGCTTCAAGATAAAAATAATAATTTTGTTACATTGTAGTCCTATTTCTAGAATTATTAAAAAATATGTGGGTTTGGGTTCAATATTATTTCGTTAAAACTCGCTTAGTAGAACATAAATTCATTAACATGGGAAATTCTATTTTATCTGCCATGGCGTCACAGGTAGGCAACGCCCTTAATCAAACAAACATAAGCAATATTTTTTATGAGAATTTATGTTAGCTTCTACACTTTTCCGATACAATACAATATTTTCCAAACTAAAAAAAAAGGGTTTTGTTTAGTTTCACAAGTTTACTATTAGGTAGATTAATTTTTTTTATCAATAGCGTATTGTGAAGTATACCCTTGTGGCATAACAATACTGTGCTCGTTAATAGTTCTTTTTAGTATTCAGTTTATACAACCTAAGGGCTAGTTTCACAGTCAGACCTAGCACGTTTTAATAGCGGCGCTATACTAAATGCAGGACGAAATCAATCTAAAACAGAATAGAATGGAACAGTTTAATTCATATACGAAACTGGCCCATTCCATTCGAGTTCAGGTAGGTGTCATCTAATTTTTAGTATAGCGCCGCACTTGAATCGTACTAGTTCTGACTAGGGAACTGTCCCTAGAGCTTAAACGTGTTTTCTATAAATTATTATATTTTCTGTCAATTTTTGATGTTCATCTGGACTGTAAAAATAGTACCAATGCTAGAGATGTAGAGATTAGGGGGTATAATTTAGAGGGAATGTATTGCATTTGCATGGAGGAAGGATAAAACCTTTTCAGCCCACCATTCCGGGATCCTAATCCCGAAATTTCCATCACCAGCAAACCAGACTCTTATTATCCTAAACTTTAGTTCATGTCACAATCCATGCAGGCTACACTCGTTCTAAGGACATACATATGTTTATTAAAGTGAGTTGTAACTACAGTAGCCCCACGGATTCTTTGGTGCTGACTGACAGCTCCCGGCTGACTTCTGACGGTCAACATTTAGGTATATACCTAAATTTCGACCGTCAGAAGTGACAGCTGCTAAACACATGTTTTTGTTGATCATATGGTTCGGCGTAGGAATACATAATTTGGTCTGGTAACTTTTCAAAGCTGTCAGTCAGCACCAAAGAAGCCATGGGACTACTGTAGATACACCAGAATTGCCTTAACAGTTGATTGAAAATAGCATAGTACTATGAGGAAAATATCCCATTGCATCCGGCCAGTAGTCAAAATACATCCTTCCTGTCAACGCCAACCATATGTAACGTGAGTCTGACGCTAAAGAATGTGGTAAAGTTTATTAATTTTGGCATCAGCAAGTCTTACTATCTGTTCATATTTCACACATATATAATAATTAGGCTAATGGCGTAGGGCTGAGGAAGAAATTATTTTAAAGTTTATATTTAGCACCGCGTCTTACTACGCGTTCGGGTTATACGCTTTAAGTACTAATTACTCTAATGGATTAGGAATTGGGAAGGTTTAATTAGAGGAAGTGAACCCGCATTTGCGTGGAGGGAGAGTGGAATTCCGTTTAGGAAAAACCACCCCCAGTTCACCCGACCGAGATTCGAACCTCGATCTCCCCGTCCTCAGCAGTTGAGCTCAACACGACAAGCGCGTTATCCACCGAGGCGGGTCTATTTTAAAGTTAATCTACCTGCATTTGCAAGGAAGGAGAATGAGAAATATTTGAGGAAAAAACACCCTCAGTAGATCCGACCAGAATTCTAACCACGATCTTCCCACCATCAACAGGCCAGTCCAACACGAGAATGAGGCCTTTAAACATTCAGCCACTGAAGCTGTTACCATAGATGTTCTCTCCCTAGTGATTCACCCACGAATTTACTTAAAGAAGTGAGGAGGGCTATCCAATCAAGACCGTAGCAAGAATTACATTTTGAGGGAAAGAGAGACCTAAGGGACACAACCCAATAAACATTAAAGTTAAGAAAATATATATTTACTAAACAACTGTAGGATTTTGTATATAGTAGCTTAAGGAAACTATAAATAATGTAGGTTTTGTAAAAATAATTATATTATAGTATGTGGTTATTATTAAAATCATTCAAATACGCTAAATTTATACACTACTGTTTTGTTGATTAATAAAGGCTGAAAAAATGTATAGTATGCCCGAAAAAATAGTTTCATTTAGTATTCTAAAACGTTTTTGATAACATTTTACTAATTATAAATAGTCAATTACAGTTTTAAAATGTGTCAAGGATTTTATATATTTAAGAGAAATTAAAGTTTTTAAGATTGTTTATCCTTTTATACGATATTAATCAATACTGCTTTAAATAAATTTAAATTCATCATCTGTTCCATGGTGTAGAGAGGACTTCATGCCTCAATGCGTTGATCACCCAACTCTGATAAATTTGTAAGTTCGAATCCCGTTCTGATCGAAGTTCTTTATTCTTAACAAAATTTAGTATAGTAAAATGGATTCTGAAATCTCTGCAAGGGCTGTCCTAAGTGCAATAGCCCCTAGCTTGCGTTAACAGTGCTACAACCCCACTCTGAGTCCTTTTTATTTACGACCTTAAGTAAGATAAATCGGAGCGGGAGTAAGCTAGGGACAAGTGACAAGGGAAATTATTAGCAATATTTAAAAGCAACAATATGAACGGTTTATTCAAAACAATAACAACAGAGCAAAAAACTTTACAAGTTCTCATTAATCAAATTGAGATATGTTGAGTTAACCAAGTGTCTTTTTCATATCAAAGAATAAAGACTTCAAAAACGTTAACTATACGTGTTAACTTTCTATAAGAGACTTTAAATTAAATGAGAGTTTGGCTAACAGACTTTAGTCAAACACCCCCGGGACTATCAGATCCTGACACAATATTAGGAAATGAAAACAATAAACCTATTAGTAAATACTAATTAAAATATCATAATTAGAAGCAAACCATAGAAAAAGATTAGAAAATAAACTAAAGTTAATTAATTTCATAATTAATCAAAATGATCAGAATATTACGTTACATTAAACTATATTTCAAAATGCAAACAAAAATAAGAAACGCTATGTTGAAGTTTACAAAATAATTACTATTATCCACAATAAAAAAATAATTTACATTTAACTCATTCGATTCCAAGTCAATTAACAACTGTGGCTATCTAAAGATTTTAATACTCGAAAATAATCTAGCGCCCAAGTGGCGACAGACAATATATCGAGCCTCATTTCAAATTTAATGATCAGGTAAAAATCAATAGATTTAGAAAATAGATAATTTACAATATCTAACATGGCTGACATAACTGACATGGCAGTTAAAATTAAATTAGAGTCCAATAAGTAAATCGCCATAGTTACGATTCTGATGAAGATATATTATATACATGTTTTATTCTGACATTGTACAGGTCCAGGACAATGTTCCTCGGTCAAGCGATGTAATCAAATAGTCATTTTGGCATACACGCACATCACAATATATAGTGGGTTTCGTCGCAATAGAATCAAGGTGGGAGAAATGAACACATGCTCGATGACGTCAATGCAACTTAGGAAGATCACGTAGACCCTTGTTGACAAGGCTCCATCCGACTTCCAATCACCTGATGTTTTGAAAGTAGTTCATCTTTCTACCATCAGAGGGAAGGTGAATAGGTGAATAGTCATTCTCTAGTCGTGTCCAATATTGGCCGGCCCAATACATGTTAGTAGAACAGGACGGAGTGGACTACATCTTGTTGGAACATCGTAGCTCGCTCGGCCCACTCGTCAATTTAGGATGATAGGTGTAGGACAGTCTTGGTGTTTGCTAGTTT
The DNA here is from genome assembly GCA_902151425.1 of Timema shepardi. Lineage (NCBI taxonomy): Eukaryota > Metazoa > Arthropoda > Insecta > Phasmatodea > Timematidae > Timema > Timema shepardi. Next base: position 345,567 of record CABFVX010000046.1, read on the forward strand.
CAGAAGATTCAATCAGCAAGTACACGAACAGTTTTATTATGTTGAAATTGATTATGTAGAGAAATATATTATTGTTCAGAATTGTTTTATTATGTCGTACCAACCTACAGGAACTACAATAGAGAATAATACTATCGTAGGGATTTTATTAGTGTCGGTATAATTGGAGTGGGTAGTATGAGTTACAGAGAGTTATGTGTAAATATCAGCATGTAGCGGGTCCTATTGTAACATACTGCAATGTAATGTTACAACAGCTTTAAAAACAAGAATGTGTTTACTCAATAGAAAATTAGACTGAGCAGCCTAGCGCTATCTCCAACCCTTAGCTCTTGTTCAAAACAACTTTTGACATTGTATAAAAATATCATGTAACTCCTTTCTAATAAATGTGTGAGGTGACATATTAGAATGATATGGAAAATTAATAAACAATTGGAATCATTATTTATAACAAAGAAATAAGAATCTTAAGGATTTTAAAACAATTCGTTATTTTTCTCTGTAATCCACTTTAGCATCACATTTGGTAAAAGAGAAAGTCGAAGGCTCTCTCCAGACTTGATATTCCTTTTGTGTTGCATTGTAGTTACATGCTGGATCAGATGAAAACACTTTCTGCACGCCAACTGAGATGATTTAATTTAATATCTTTAATTAACACATTCTGATGATTTTGGGAAAGGAAAGCTGAATACTCACTTGACAAAATAATTTTAATTGCAAAATATAAAATTGTACTCGCCTATTTCATGTATGGACTGCATAATAATACAATGATACCTTTTATAGTGTAACACTATCCACCAACAAACACAACCCTTTCCATATTCATGTAGATTTGCTGGGTTTTTTGAAGGCATCATCAAGTTGTAAAGTATATTTGATTAAAATAAGTAATATTAAAATTATAGTTAGGCCCTATAAAACGTAGGGACTATGGAATCACGTTGATTTAATTTTTTTAAGCACAGTCTCTTACGTCTTACCACCCACTCGGATTATACGCTTAAGGTTATTTACTAACTACGTTAATGGTTCTAGGGATGATGAAGGTCATATTTATAGGAAGTATACCCGTATTTGAGTGTAGAGATAGCGGAAAACCATTTTGGAAAAACTAGTCTCAGTACCCCCGACTGAGATTCTAGCCTCGTTCTCCCCGTTACTGGCAGTCCAGTCCACCTCAAGAGTAGCGCATTAGACTATGCAGCCACCGGAACGGGTTTGATTGAAATGAACTCTCACCATACGTCCTTCTCCTGCCAAAGCATCAAACAGAAAAACCAAAGGAACCAGAAGAACGGTGCGTTGATTCAAGGCTCACAAAAGAGACACCAATGAGGGTTCACTCCCATGGTACTAAAGTAGTTGTCACTCACCTATCCCATGCATTTACATGGATTCAGTTATTATGCCACGCGCCAAGGAAAAAAAAAATGTACTCGTTGACCATCTGAGCCACAAGTCATCTTTTCAAATAAAAAAGTGAAAAGTTGTTATCAATAAATTTGGAGAAATATTCCATTTTTATAGTTAAATATCGTCCAACAACTTAGCTCAGTTGGTAGCGTGTCTGACTAGTAGTAAAAGCGTTCAGGGTTCAATTACTGGTGTGGCTGAAAAATGTATCAGTCGTGAAATGAAGGTTTCCCCTTTCACAGTGATAAATTAAAGGCAGGCGGGTTGGGTTTAATATGTTCTATATTTAACTTAGTTTATGGCGTGTGGTGGTATAATCAGTAAATTCAGAAAGTGCACGTTAAGTGGCTGAAATAATAATTTAAAAAATTAAGTTAAATATGCATTTACCAAAGACTTCCAAAATATACCAAATTTATATGCAATGAATATCAGAACACAGTTTGCAAATCATTGTAATTAAGTCAGTCTCAGTATTGGGGAGACCACATTTCAATAAATATAAATTTGTCCCGTGTCCTGGCTTCATTTTTCAACTTATTTAAATTTATTATCATTATTATTATTATTATTATTATTATTATTATTAGCAGCACCGCGTCTTACTACCCGTTTGGGCTACACGCACTTACGCTAATGTGTAATGGTAGGGTGATTGTGATATGAAATGGAAGACCTACAGTTTAACGTGGGATATGAACCACGGTGGAGGCCTGGAATTCCACACATTCACAAGTTGTGATTAATACACGTCTTGTCAGAGGTGAAGGAAGGGTTTGGAAATCTGTGCCAGGACCAAGGATTGAACCCCGGACCCCCATCACAGAGGTCCGACACCTCACCCCTAGACCGCAAGGTCACCTTTAAATTAATTAAAATATACAAAACATTGTTTATTCCTATTTCCAGTAATCTATTTGATAAATAAATATTACCTTTACCTCAAAATAGAACCTACACAATCAATACAAATTGAATTTGTATAAACTTCCTCTGTCCGGCTTTTACTATTTTGATGTCAACCTTTTTTGAGACACCCGCTATAAATTAATGAGTTTCGTATACTAGTCCCTCCCACCTCCCTCATCCCATGCGATCTTCCATAACGCATTACTTTTGAAACGAATCAAAAGGTGTCCCACCACCACACATGAGAAAAAAATTACACACTGCCATGACTTTTGATTGGCTTCTTGACTTGAGCCTCCTCCAATGAGGGACCTAGTTTGTAAACCGTGTGCTCTATTTGGTGACGTTGTCGTGTCTTTCATTGTATCCGTGCTCGTGTGTATGTGTGGTATTGAGGTGCAATATAAAGGAAGGCGTGACAGCAGTATGAGGTGTCCTCGGTGGAGGGTTTCAACATGAAAAGGTGTTGTATGTAAAAGGGAGCCTAGTACACTCTGCCACATATGAATGTCACATGTTTCATCAGTTTAGGAGCAGGAAAATGATGAAAAGGTATGATCCATCCGAGTTTGTTAAGGCTATCAAGAAAATAAATAAATTTGATGATAACCTGTTTAGGTGGCCGCATGGTCTAAGGCATCACTTTCGTGTTAGACTAGACTGTCGATCATGGGGAGATCTGAGTTCAAATCCCGGTCGAGTGTACTGAGAAAAGCGTTTCTAAAATGGTTTTACACTCTTCCTTCAACAAAATGCAGGTACACTTCCTCTAAAATACAACCTTCCTAGTCCCTAACTCACTATCGTTATTAATAGATTTGCGTATAATCTGAACAGGTAGTAAGACGTAGTGTTGAAAAAAATTAAGATTATTTTAATTTACGTATGATCTCATTACTAACAAAATAGTTTTAAAAGCTACAATACAAAATTAAGATATAATATTAGCCTGAAATACCCCATTAGGTATTCGAATGATTTACCACGTTACACTAACTCGACTGTACTACCAATGAACAGAAAATCGGGGTTCAAATATCAGTTGGTAATTTTATCTACAGGGTTTTCCACTCCTCCACTCAAATGTAGCTACATTTCCTCTAAAACCAACCTTCCTCATCCCTTATACATCAGTGTAATTAGTACATAAGTGTTAAACTCAAACGGATAATGAGACGCATCGACAAAGAAATTGTAGATCACAGTGAATTGCCTACTATTATATAGTTATATAATCCTATTAAATGGTTAACAAATATATGATACAGGCTTGTGTGAATCTACGAGTTAATTTTTAATCAAATCTGGCAACAATTTAGAATAAATAACATAATAATAATAATATTTTAGCACCGCGTCTTACTACCCGTTCGGGTTATACGCTTTAAGTACTAATTACGCTAATGGACTAGGAATTAGGAAGGTTGAATTAGAGGAAGTGAACCCACATTTGCGAGGAGGGAGAATGGAAAACCATTTAGGAAAAATCACCCCCAGTTCACCCGACCGAGATTCAAACCTCGATCTCCCCGTCCTCAGCAGTCAAGCTCAACACGACTAGCACGTTAGCCAACTACGCCAGCGAGGCGGGTAATATAAATAACATAAATAAAATATGTTTTACAAGGTAAAAAGCATTAATAAACCCCTTATTTATAGAATCTGAAAAGGGGAAGTTGTCAAATACTTGATCCCTCCACCGCAACTTCATCACTGTACTAATTGAATAAAACCACGAGTAATGTTTTATTTTAACGTACCAAATGGGGAGTCTTGTATTTTCTGTGTTAGCTGGCTATGGAGATAGTCCAGCAGGTTACACTGAGGTACTTTTGCGTAAATAGTTTACCACTATGTACCTTGAAAAGTCAGATCCATCTACTCCAAATTCTACCTTGGAAGAAAGACGTGGACTGTATCGAGTTTTGCCCCAAGTCACACTCCTTGACCGAGTTAAGTGCCAAAGAGGTGACAGATTTTTTTTTTTACTTCCACCTGAGTTGCGTTGAAAGGATTTAAGTTTAGTTGATATAAAAATATTGGGAGGATGCACAAAAGTGTGTTCAGAATGACACGTATAATTATAATTAATTCAATTCTTTCACCAAATGTTACATAAACATTTCTAACCTAGCTTATCCCAGCCTAACCCAACCTAACCACACCTAACATAACCACACATATCCTAACATAACCACACATATCCTAACCTAACCTATCCTAGCAAGAAAACAGCAGATGTAATTCAAATAGAGATCGAGTTTTTGTAATATTACTATCGTAAACAAGTGACTGACTCTACGGTTCCAGTTATATCGTTAGACAAGTGAGACGCAGCTGTATGCAACTCGGTACAACCGTTTTCGGGTCTGTATGGTGGTCGCAGGACGAAACTTAGTACCTACTCTTAATAATCCCAAAATATTATTTTCAGAACGCAAAATTATTATCTCTTAAGACGTGTTCCATAAGAGAAGTCATCAACGTATCACTAAATAAACTATTTGGTAAACATCTCCTTTTAATATTAAAATCTTGTTAAGCTGCAAATAAGTATCAGGCAGTATTTCCTAGATAACGTTAACAAAGGGTTGCTCATAACGATGGCTCGGGATCCACGTGGGCAGGACATCTTGCGACGATGAAACGGAACAAAGGACACGCGAGTCAATCCTTTAAGGGCCTGATGCATCCACACAAATGATGAGCATTAATTAAAGAGACTTTGTAACAATATTTATTTGCTTCTAGTAGCTGCAGAGGTTAGCTGAGTGGTTAGCACACCTGGCTCTGTCTCGACGAGTTTCACCAGCGGTACTCGAGAAAAAAGTTTAAGTTCCAAATTGAAATATTTTCATTGCTTTTTCATTCATTAACACAATTGTATTTTTAACTTCTGACTATTAATATATTCAGATAATTAATATTTTATCTAGTTCATCTCAACTTTAAGTGTCCGACCAGGATTTAAGCACGATCACTTTGTAAAACTTCGGTGAGTGTGATTACTAAGCTTAGGATGGGTGCATTAGCATTCTCTGGCACGGAAAACCTGAATACTTGTGAGGTTCCTTCATTTAAACATCCTCATAATTTTTAATTAGTTTGGTTTTAGCTAATATAGGCCTACAGTAGTCTATTTCTTAGAGCATAAAATATTACATTCATTTCTACATCAATTTAAGATTCCTGACATTCTGAATTGGTTTTACTAATTTATTATTCTTTAATATTAATAATTTAAAAATAGTAAAATTAATGTTTTTATTTATTAGTCTATAAAGAAGAATATATTATATGTAATCCAAAATTGTTTGATTAATTACGATACTAGATATTTAACATTTCTTTCTATTAGAGCAAACTCTCTGCATATATACATCTACTTGTTTACAGAGAAGCTTTTTTTTTTTTTTTAATTTAGATCGTTCACAAGGTAGAAAAGTTTCTCGTAGATCAAAGCCAGAATTAATTAATAATGTTTTAGTAAATATTTTACAATTACTAAGGCCATGATTGCAATAATGTTCAAGTATATAAAAAAAACAGACATTACTTTTTTAATCAAGAATAGGGCATGGCAAATGTTGTTGATATAATCAACATTCAAAAGAGTCGATGGCATTTTTATTTTTTTAAACTACAAAGAAAACAAAGATTTCAAATATACATTTTTAAGAATATCAAATGTGTCCTGAGCCATGTTGATGTCTATAGCTTCCAATTATGGACACATATTTAGGGATTTTAAAAGTAATAATTAGAAACTCATATATTGATTATGTCCACCCTATATATTATTTAACTATTTTAGAATACATTTCAATAACACCTATACTAATTCCATTATATTATAAATTTAGTAATGTAATTTTGATTAAACCTAGAATTAATATACATGGTACCAGACATTGAAATAATTCCTCTGAGAGGCAGTTCATCATGTCGGTGAGAAAACTAAAAGATAATATTTGCAAGTCAGAAACAACCGTATCTGTTTGTACTTGGGACTTGTTCTTCCCGTTGTGTTTACTTTGGGGATTTGCCTATCTTCTTTATATTAATGATTCTATCATTGACGATTGTATGTGCATCTATTTGATGATTTAATTATTTTGTTTATCAAACACCATATCGAATAATACGTTAAAATGTATAGCTACACTGTAACAAAATGGTTGGATTATTCTCTTTTGGAATTAATATTAAGCGAAAAACCAAACTGTCTTTCTTAAACCAAATTTCAATTGATTTATATATACTTATTTAATATACAATATGCGCACAAAGTAAATTTAACCCTGTCTGCTCTAAGTCCGTATAAGCCTATAAGTCCGTATAACCTTATAAAGGTAAATATCACAAAAGGTACTTCTTAAGAATCACAAAAGGAACCTCTTAGGAATCCAAGCCAACCGTATGTGTCCCACTGTGGTCTCTCTGCATAGCTGCTTGTTGTGCCAAGCTATGTGTCTCATACCGATCAACAGTCTTAGAGTCATATTCTGGAAGGCTGCACTCACAACATTTTTAGTTGATTGTTGTTGAATATTTGCGCTTCTGCACATACTCCTTGACGAAACTTCATAGTGTGTTATCCGGTGTTGTCAGATCAAGGTTTCTTGGAGGCTACAGAAGAGATGCAGCACAATTCTCCGAACCTCGTCCATTCCAGCGATCTCCAAATACTGAGTTCAGACGGTATCAATCAACCAATGCGAAGTGTAACAGTTCCCTATCGTGTTGAAACCAAACACTGTTGAGGATTCTAGGGTATCGAAGGTGTGATATCACCAAATCGTGGATCATTTGGTGATAACTGAATTGATTAGCAGAACCAGTGAAAAAATACCGACCAAACAGATGCGTTGCTGTCATTCCCGCCCAGATTATGACATGGGGTGGATTATGCTCAAGCTCTTAAAAGAAGTGCGGATTTTCTTTTCCTCAGAAGATACCATTGTGAATGTGGGAGCCACGATAAATCGTGCATTAATCTGAAACCATGACATTTACCCGCAGAGCCAATTTTGAAATTTTTGCAGCATCTGAACGCAAGCGTTCATACGCTTGTCTGTTAATACATTAAATTTCAATGAATGCCAACATTTCCCTTGCAGGTCAAATTTAATGTGTTTTCGCATGGTTGATTCTGGTATTCCTAATTCTCCAGCAGTGACGTTAAAGGCAATACAAGTGTTTAATGTATACTGTGGATTTGTAAAAGCGGGGATTGCCACAAGTGCCGCTACTGTTATTACTTCAGGAAAATAAAATAAAAAATCACACCCGAATTTATAGATTCGGTGATAGGCTTCGAGATTCCAGACATAAACATAGACTCACAACTGCATGCAGTGTAACAAAACATAGAGATTTTTAACAGTTACATTACTTATTATTTTAGTTTATCTAAAATTAATTAAGTGGTGTTGAATTCTTACATAAACAAAACCAGAAAAGTGCTAATTAGTCACATTTAATTTTGAAATAAGAAAAAATTAACTTACATTTTTTACAGAAGTTGGACAATGAAAGGCGCATCAATACATCATTTCCCTGATTTGAAGGCGCAGAAATTATCATTTAAATTAAATAAAAAATTATTGTTTTTGTATTATAATTTTTTAAAAACGTACATTTAATTTTATAGTTATTCACTCAGAACCTTGCTTGGTAACAGCATGTTTTATTCTGAATATGAAGCACGGATGGCACTTATTTTATTTCGGTTAGAAGATTATTGAAGTAAATGTGGAATATATTGTAGAAATAAATTAAAATATATATTCAGATACATCACATAGCAGCATTAAATAAAGTGTATTTTGAGCTGACAGGCTGCTGTTAAGTAGGGGGCACCGCACGTTGTGCCTTCCCCGCCACCTGGTGGGAACATGGCTGAAGTTTGGGCTTGGTGTAAACGTTGTTTATAACATATAAACCAATATAATATATGATTTCAAAACGGCAGCGTACGTTCTACAACTTTTATTCCTGGTATCATAAGAGCACAAATAATGCTGCAAAATAAAAAATTGTATAATATTAGCTCTAACAAATATCTTTTTTTAACCATATATACTATTATTTAGGCTACTCGTAGACCTAAAGCTCTACAATATTTGTTTATAATATATAAGAATTTAATAACAATACGTTGACATAAATTAGGTCTTTGTACGACTAATTATTCTCGAGATATATAATTTTAAGTGAAACCTTACAATCGTGTTTTTGTTCCAAGATGGCGGATGTTCCCGAAATGGGAAAACTTGGAAATTTTCAGAGAATTTAGAGGGACATATACTAAATACATTCCAATAGGATTCATTTTGTTATTAATTTTGTCCGGGTCAAACTCTATAAGTTCTGTAGGCCTACTATTAAAGATAGATATACGTTCGTCGCATTAATGTGGAGCTGTACAGTTTCATCAAATCCATTAAGTATGTAATTAAAAAACAATAAGGGCAGTGAACAAGAGATGTTTAACATTAACTTGAGCAATGAGGGGGAGCCATTTCAATAGGTATTAGTCAAGGCTTTATACATTTAGCTGTCCATCTAGAAAATGTATAGTACAATGTGAATATTTTAAAACAGATGTACAAATCACGTCAGTAATAACACATGTAACAAACCATTAACAACCTTCTTAAAATTGTGCTCTTAATATCCCTTTGCAAAGATGATTACTCACAGTGAGTTTTACTCATTTAATGTTTGGAAAATTATAAATATACAGTGTAGAAAATATGGTGTTTATGTTGAGGTACCCCTCGGAGTAATGATGGGTGCATCTTTCAGCCAGGTATAAACCGTACACTTGTTTAACACAGTGGGCTATTATTATAAAACGTGGCTCCATGTCATAAAAGGTCCAACTCCATTTGAAAATGTATGTACCGTAAACGACGTAGTACATGCATTCTAATTATTATTTTGCAAGGTTCTGGGACATTTATCTGAGAATGACTCACACAGGAGAAGTACTTTATAAAAGCAAATTTGTGTCGCTTTTCTTCCTCGCTCTGATCTTTTTATCCATCATATTGCTATTTTTCGCATGACAGGTCCTCTCCCACTTTGGCTCGACCACAGGAAAAGCATGTCATTTGATATTTAATATAGAATCAGAACACATTAATTGGTATAAGCTTTGGATATTAATTAAGATATTTTAATGCAGATTAAACCAGACCAACCTAATTGTAATGTCTCTCGGATAAAACCGAAAAATACTTGAGTTTTCTTCTACCCGACATACGGATATATTCTATAGAGGCTATTTGAGAGATGACAGGTGACCGGCCAATTCTATTACAAACTTTAAATATAAATGCCCTTCTATTGAACGCATAAAAACCTACCGTCGACAATAAATTATAATAGATTATTAAAGGTTTTATAATAAAAGTGTTCATTTAGGATGCACCTTAAAGTAAAGGAAATAATTTTATAATTATTTATGTATTCCTGGCTAAGCTCAGATTTGAGGTATATGTTGCCTTTTTAGTGGTTTCATCCGGTTTATCAGCTACTTTGTTAATATTGGTCATAACAGTGCATGCGACATTAAGGTATAGCCGCTAATATGTTATGAGGAGACAGAACAGCTTATGCAACTTTTAAATTACCTTTGTATTTTTCTAACGACCAAATAGACGTGTGTAACATATCTAAGCGAAGTTTAACATCAAAATTAATGCAAAAATATTCTCTTTTATTAAGAAATGAAAGTAAAAACTAGCGTAAGACATCAATTGAATATCTAAATAAAACTTTGAGAGATCTCGAAAGCAAATTTTGCTCATAATGGCGTCACCGTATTGTTATCAGGAGACTTCCTACAAATTCTACCGGCTATTTCCCAGTCACTAGAGCTGACTAGGTCAACACCTGCCTAAGACGAACCTACAAATGACCAGACGTTGTGAAACTTTCCCTGTCAACCAACATGTGCATCTGTCTGTACGAAGACAAAAAATAAACTTATATGTCGATTTTGCTGAAACTTGGCAATGGTACCTTCCTTCATAAGACATGAAGGCAAGCTGTCCTTGAATAGCACCCAAATATGTGTCATGATCAAGATATCCAGTAATCAATATATTTTAACTATCCAGATATACTTCTTCTGCAAAACCAGATCATTTCATTGTCCCAAGAACAAGCTGTTCTATATTCTCTAAAAATGAGTCGATTAAAATTAACCATTGGTTTTTAGACGAGTTCAAAGCACCATACTGCACCTAATGTCCATAGGCATACCTTGTATAATTTCAAATTCCCTTGAATCATTCAGCTTACCCATTTGCGCTCTTCAATTAAAATGTGTGCATCCATAATTTTGTTACGTACTTTGAACCCACATAAATCGTGTAATGAGAGTCACTTATAGGTAAACAGTTCTGCAAAACTTTATCATAGAGGCATATGTCATGACAGATAGCACTACAGGAAATTATTCGTGATACAAAGAATACCCATGATTCTATCATATCTTCCTTCCCACCTTATATTATCATAATGAATATGAACATGAACATGAACATACAACTTCCTATAAATGTTTTCTTTGCGATGACCATCAACACAGCACAAGAACAAACCTTGAAGTTGGCATGCGTTGATCTCCGCGACCGGTATTTCTCACATGGACAACTATATGTGTTGTGTTCCCATGATGATTATAGCACCAACTTGTAAATGCTTGCTCCTGATGATACAATCACTAACGTCGTTTACAAAAGTGCCCTGCTTTATATGTTGTTACTTTATTTACTTCAATTAATACAAATATTAGTTGTGTCTCGTCTTAAAACAGAACTTATTAGGCCTACACTACAATACGTTTTTTTATTGTGAAAATACTTCTTTTATTAACTTGGATCTTTCATCATGATAATTTCTACCTAATAAGTTGTGCGGTTTCTTCTTTGAGCGAAATATTAAAAACTAACAGTTACACTAACGCGAGTGAAACTACGGGAAAAACCTAGCAAGTATATATTCAATACATATTTATTTACACATATAAATCATATATAATCATATTTTTACTATAAAAAATATTTAAATATAAACAAGATCTAGATAGTCTATAAATATAATATATAAATGTACATTTTTATATAGATATAAATTGATGTTTATATCTAAATAAATAAATGTGTAATTATATGGAGAAATATATACATATAGGTGTATTTTAATTAATAAATATAAGCTTAACACTAATAAGATGCTTATCCTAGTGTAGATGTCCACCAAACCTTTTAATTTTTACTAACCATTAATTAAATATTTCAAACCCAATTTAAAATTGATACCTCCTTATCCCTTTTTATTACTAAAAACTAACCGATTTATTAAAGGTTTAATTTAAGGTGTTACTCTTGAAACTATTTATATTCTTTTAAATCATCACTAGTCTATTAATATCAAATCATTGTAATCATGGCAATTTCCGTATAGAGAGCACAATTAAATTAATTTTATTTAGTTGGAAAATGACACCTGTACACGGGAATCAAACCTGGGATCTCTGGCATAGCGCACCAATGCTGGGCAGCGTAACACCCTTCCCGAGTCACAGATTGCTGAGATATTTGATAGCTTGCGATACATTTGTTGGCTCATATGTAGCTGACGATTCCCACACGTCCGTCACAGACTCAGCCTTACATTTTGCATGAATAATTACCCTGAGTACGGGATGACTCCTGGATAGCTCAGTAGTAGTGCATTGGTGCGCTAAGCTAAAGGTTCCGAACTTGAGTCCCGTGTCCATGTGTCTTTTTCAATTAATCCAGATTAATCAATAATTTAGTCAATTAACAACCTTAGCCTAACTGCGAAGCTACACATGAACACGAGTCAGTTCTTCTAATACATTTACCAAATGCTAATCACAAACGATTAATCTTTGGATGTATGAAAGTCTCGAATCACTCTATTTTTTTGAAAAAAAATTTATAATTTTCGTAGATAACGTATTGATAATTAAATTTTACGCCACTAAATAATGTACACAAACAAATGATCGAATAAGATTATAAAGCTTGATATTAATTAGTATATTATATAGGGAATCACAACCGTCAGTAAAATTACAAAGTAATTGTCATGTTGGGTATTTACAAGTTATGGAGATTTTAACATTGATTTCCTTTTATAATTAATTCTTCGTTCCTTTACTCCATTGGCTGCGTTCATATATAAAATTTTTGTAAATACTCCACTTAATTTTTACTTTAAAATATTTTATTGACTACTTGCTGTTTAATATATAACAATTTATAAAACCCTTTTTTAATTCTTATTCAATTTTTTAATACTTAATTAATTTTTGTAAAATTTAATTAATTTTTGTAAAATTTAATTAATTTTTGTAAAATTTAATTAATTTTTGTAAAATTTAATTAATGTCTGTAAAATTTAATCAACTCTATTTTTGCTCATAGATACACTTTTATTTAATTTATTTAAAAATAATTAAAAAAACTTTGAAATGAATGAAATTGTACATGGTCCAAAAGTGTTTGTGTCAACATGATAAAATATATATTTTGGGCTTTTCACTTAAATCCTAGACACATAAGAATGAGATTAATTTTAAAAGAAGGAAGGCCTCTTTACTCTAGATATATATGTGTACATATGTGGAAGGAAGTTTGTAATATTTAATGGGCCAAACGACGCAGTAAAGAAAATTTGGATCGATAGGTGGTATTGATCATCCTGAGGGAAATAAGATATTAATTAACATACTGTTGAAATCATCTTAACTTAAATCTAGTAGAACAAACATTCATTTCGTTAGCCATTTAGAATATTTGAAGACATCTATATAGACCATAAGTTCATTTATATCTACAAACTGTGTATTGATAAATTACAAATTTCAAATATATATATATATATATTCGCAATAAGGGCCTGATTAAAAATGGTGCCAAGCAATTTTGGTGGTTAACTTTTTTGTATATCCAACACATAAACACTAACTTAATTGTTATTTTAATAATAAATAAGAATACATTTTTTTATTGTTTTCAATAGTTGGACTAATCATATTTTCCAACAAATTTGAATTTGTTTCTAAGATTACAATGTATTTCAGTCCATTTTTTCCTCTATAAACTTTTCCAAGCTCTAAATTTTTACACTAATAGGGTAGAAATGAGAAAGGTAGAATTTGTATTAAGTGAACCCACATTTGTGTAGATAGCAAGTGTGGGAAACAATCTAGACAAACCAAGCCAATATACCCAGCTAGGATTAAAACCCTGATCAACCAGACTAAACGATATTTATTTAGTAATTTAATTTAGTTAAAGCAATCATTAAAAAAAAAAATTGTAAATCTTCATTGAAGCGTTGAGAATTAATTGTTTGCATACTGTATATATATATATTTTTTAAAATTTTGATTTGCCTTCTTTCATTCAGTGTTTCAAAATAGACCACCTTTGGGATCTACTGGTCAACGTTTATGGCTACAGATCCAGAGATCACGGATTCGATCCCCAGTGCATCCAAAGATTTTACTGCGAAGCCTTGGGTCTGGAACGGGGTCAAACTCATCCTCATGAAGACCAATGAGGAGCTGCTCGAATAAATATGTAGCCACTCTAGGCTATAAAACTGAGATTAATGACCGCAGGGCTCACTGTGATGACCACATGACACCCTCTATACGCAAATGTTGGAACTATCATCGCTAACGATGGCGGCCTCTCGGTCAGTATAGCTCAACTGCGGGCTCATACCATGGAGTTTCTAAATACACAACACGCTTAGATTTAATTAATTTCTGAGAGTTATCGATTAAAGTAGAACTCAATCACTCGTTTCCGGCTTAACCTCAATTAAGGTTTCCAAACAAGATTCCCTCCAGGGGAGCAGGCAAGTACTCCACCATTCTTGGCAAGTGCAAGACTTGAAATGCGTGGTCCATAATACAGTAATTAAAATCTTGGCATGACTGCATGATGACATGTTTGGACAGATTATGGGCGACAAAGGTTTTAATATTGGCAGGAGATAAGGCTCATATCTAATTAGAATTATTTTTTTGTTTCATTTCTTACTCTAAATATACAGATTCTGGTCTAAAATCTCATAGTTGAGTGTAACATCAAATGTGTGTTGTTTTAACTTAAATAAGAGAGTTTGTGTGTTGTTATGGGCGTGTGGTTAGAAAATGCATACCAGGTCTGTTAGAAGATTTTTTACAGGCTTTAATTGTTAGCATTATGCTTAGAAACCCTTAAAAAATATGTTCTTAAACACTTATGAACTATTTAAGTTGATAGATCGAGATTTATGGTCAATTATCAGTTGGACCCATTGTTCGCACAGCTTAACGACACCAAAATTATATCAAATCAGAACGTTCAACAACCGGCTGTCCCCCTTTTAATTGTTCCTTGTTGCGCAATCGTGAGCTAATTATGAATATCACAAACCAATCTTGGTAGTTAAAAAAATTAAAACCAATTAAATATTTGAGAAAAAATATTATCTTATTCACAAACTGGGTGCACAAATAAATGTAACCCTTTAACAACGAAATATTTTCCCAAGCATGATCATAAAATAAGATAAACGTACTAATAGACATTGCTACAAAAATATTTTTGATAAAAGAGTATCAGAGTTCACAGTACAGATCATAAATAAACAATATCATCTGTTAAAGAAACATTAAATAACAAGCATAGTGGTTTTCTAAAAAGCATCATGGTTTAGCGAGCAGTGTCACTAAAATTGGTTTATTTTTAATTTTGTGTCACTGCTAGTTTGGCGCTAATTTAGCCTTTGCTTTTTAGCTTTGCTATCACAATGCTAATAGACCACCTTTAAGAAAATATCTAGTTTTTTAATCATTTATATTTTTAAATGTTCTCATCTGCTCATAAAAATTTCAAATTTTCAACAGTATCGAGAAGTCTGCTTTTTCTATAAGCCATTTCTCTCACCTATTTATAGATTCCAAACTTTATAGCTTTTATGGTTATTGTGGGGTTGTTCTTTAACAAATTTGGCAAATTTAAATTTTAATCTGTGATGAAAAGAAGATTTTATAATAATTTTTGAAAGATTTTAAGCTACTGTCCCCCCACCTCCCTTTTTCAGGCCCTTATCCAAATAGTATATATTTAACACTAATTTTGTTAGTGGAGTAATCCTCTACATTCCTGGAAAATTTCAATTATCTGCCTCACCTAAAATAGTTTTTTCTTTTTACTCAAAACCCCTTTCCTTATATATTTCCTAAATTTAAAATATCAAGTCTTTTATAGTTATTTGAAGTGACTTTTATAACTTCTTGCCTAATTTTAGTTTTCTATCACACATAAAAGTAATTGCTTATATTGTTTTTTGAAATTGTAGCCCACCTTTCTCATTAAAAACTCCTACTTAGAAATTTTAAATTTTTAGATGAAGATGGTTATCTGGAAGGATATAGAAGGGGCCTTTAAAAGGATTAGGAAGGAAAAGGCACGTGGAGTGGACGAACTCACAGAGGAAATGATAACGGAAGAAGGAGAAATGGGCTTAGAGTGGTGGTGTAGGATATAGAAGGAGCCTTTAAAAGGATTAGGAAGGAAAAGGCACGTGGAGTGGACGAACTCACAGAGAGAAATGATACCAGAAGAAGGAGAAATGGGCTTAGAGTGGTGGTGTAGAGTAGTAAGGGCAGTGTGAAAATAGAAGAAAGTGCCACAGGATTGGGCAGCATTTAATATATTACCAATATTCAAGAAAGGGGATAGGAAGAGGTGTGAAAATTGTAGAGGCATAACATTTATGTCAATGCGTGAAAATGTACCCAAAAAAATCTGAAAAGGAGAGTGAGGAAAAACGTAAACGGAAGATGAAGAGAGGAGCAACATGAGTCCAAAGATAATATATTTAATATTTGGAACCAGAAATTATATGGAAAATAGTTATGAGTTTTGAAAGGATCTGATAATGGCATTCATATACTTAGATTAAGCATATGAGAGTGTGTGTAGTAAGAAAGTCTTGAAACCAATGGAGGAAGCCGGAGTAAAAAGAGGAGCGGCTAGAAGAGTAAGAAATATGGATAGAAATAATGAAAATTGTATAAAGGTGGATAAAGGGTAAAAGGAGTGGTTCAAACTAAAATATGGAGTCAAGCAGGTGAGTGATCTCTCAACATTACTATTTTATGGGTGATTGAAATGATAATGAATGTAGTGGCAAGGAAACTGAGTGAGGAAAAAATTATGACTTAATGGTATGGGGGGAAAAGTATTAGGAAATACAGAAATAGTTACAGGAATAGACCGAAGAAGTGAAATAGTGTGGAATGAAATTTAATATGGCAAGAAGTGAAGAGATGGTGATGTTAAGGCAGAGAACAAGACCAAGAAATGAGATAGAACTGTATGGAGTAGATTTGAAAGAAGTAAAGAAAGTAAAGTATTTTGGTAGCGTGGTTAAGCCGAGAGGGGACAGTATAGAAGATATAGGGAGACTTGGGCAACAGGTAGAGGCTTTCTACGCGTGTATAAGAGACCTACGATGGACGTGTAAGAAAGTGTTGAATAGAGAACACTTAATACCCATAGTTGCATATGCAGATTAAACTTGGACTTTGGATTTAAGAGAAACCGGTAAAGGGGAGGCCATGGGAATGAATTTTATGAGTAGCATGATACATTGGAAGAGATAGTATTTGAAATGAAGATGTACGGTCAAGAGTGGGGGCTTAGGGATTATATGAGATAGTTGAGGAAGCAAGATAATATAGTATTAACACGTAATGAGGAACGAAGGGGAGGGTATTCCAATAAGATTAATGGATATGAAGTATGTAGGGAAGAAACCGCAAGGGAGACCAAGGAAAGATGGGAGGAACAGATAGAAGTAAGTGTGCAAGTGAGAGAAGGAGAGTGTAAAGTAGTGCCGGAGGAAGAATGGTGGAAGGACATAGTGAGATAGAGGCATTTTACTAAATGAACCCGGCCACTGGCCGGAAAGAGTTCATGATGCTGATGATGATGGTTATCTGGAATTGTCCTACCTGTCTGTCAAATTTAAATTTTCTACCACATCTAAAAGGATTTTTTCTTGCCCACCCCCCCTCCTCTCTGTTTACAAAGTCCTATTATTTAGAAATATAAAATTTTCAGGCCTTAATATTAATTTGTAGTGTTATTTTTTACCTGTCTGCCAAACTTCAATTTTGCATCACACTGGGAAATAGTTATTGAAATTTTGAACCCTCACCCCCTTTTCTTCTATTCACTCATAAAAATTACAAATGTTAAGATTAATTTTGCTATCTGGAGCTGTCTCTCTAACTGTCCATAAAAATTTTAATTTATACCTAATTTAACATGTTTTTTTTATCCAATTATAGGCCCCATTTTATCAAGCCACATTTTGGAATTTACCAATCTTATCTTTTTCTGGTTATATGGGCAGATCCCACTTACCTTTCTGCGAAAAAAAGTTTTCATTCCCAGGAATTGGGGAAATACGGTGATGAGTGAGTCAGTGAGCCCCAAACCATTCTGCCCTCTCCACCTTCTTGGGGGAAGAAATTTGTAAAGCCTTCTAAAGATCTACCTCCAAGTCTAAAAATAAACCTTGATTTTAAATTTCAAGGCTCCATGTCCACCGATTAAAAACATTAGTAATGCCGACTTTTGAAAAAGTTCAACACCTCCGTTCTCCTTTTAGGAGTTAAATTTCAAATTCTAAGACGTATTTGGCTATCTGTGGCTGTCATACCTGCCTGCCAAATTTAGACTTTATACAACACTTAATGGTTATTCTTTTATTTTTAACCTCCCTCCCACCTCACCCATATTTCTTGGAGTCCCATATACAAATTTAAGTTTTTCTCAAGTATATGATTATTTTGAGTGCTCCTTTTACCTTCCTGTAAAATTTTAATTTTCTACTTCATCTACAAATTTTGGTTTTCTAAATATAGCTCCTATACCAATTCCTTGTACCCCATTTTGAACTTTCCCATTTATAGATTTTTCTTGTTATATGGGACAATATTTCTACCTTCCTATTAAATTTAATTTTTTTAGCTCATCTGGAGATCGAATCCCGGACAGGTGTACAGAGAGATAATTTTTATAGATGTCCTCCCTCACTATATTTTCGATAATGTCGGTACATTTAAACTAATACTTAACTCATTAGGTTAATTAAATAACGAATAGCCATGACGGATAGTAAGATGCTCTGATAAAATACATCCACACAAACACGCCTCGGTGACTACGTGGTCTAAGGCGTCACTCTCGTCTAACCTGCCGATTGCATAGAGATCAGGTTTCCAATCGTGGTTGGGTGTACTGAGAGTGGTTCTTCCAAAATGGTTTTCTACTTGCCTTCCACGCGAATGCGAGTACACATCTTAATCAAACCTTCTTCATACCTAACTAATTAGCATAATTAGTACATAATATGTGTATAGCCTGTAGAAGTAGTATGATGCATTGTTAAAAATATATACTCGTATATCTACATTACATTATCTCTTAGACTCTAAGAAAGTTTAAATTATACTTTATATGTTTATACACATGACATGAAAGCTTATACAATTATACTTAATTACAGATTAATCGTTACTACTGTAAATATATTTGCGAACGAAACCTAATAATTAAGGCAATGTGGTCAATGAATACCACATTTAAAAGTACTGGAAGCGAAACTCAGTTACTCACATGACGTCCATACGTAACGACATCAACTCCATTATTTCAATTGGGAAGTAATCACACTACCATTCATATTTCATAAATGTCCTACATAGCGACCTTCGCAGTGACACTATACCCCGAGCCCCCCTTCCCATTTACTAACACACGACACGCAAACAAGAGCATATACGCCATTTTGTTTCCACCCCTATGAAAACCCTTCCCTCCTATTATTCTGACATTCAATTACCGTCGCTATCCAATAACTTAATTTGGTTGCTAATTGCCGCTAGCTAGCGTGAGGCTAAATAGTCCCAGACATAATTATGGTAGGATGAGATAGTGTCTGCCTGTATGGCGTTCAGTTCATTAGTTCATTAGTAATATCGAATTTCATCATCACAGTTCAGGCTTATCTTTTGAGAAGGCAACAACTTATCAAGAAACACGCCTAGTAATTAAGTAGGGACAAATTATCTTTTTTTTTACGATTCAAATTACATATATGGATTGACAAAAGTAAGAGTCAGTTATTCCGCGTGTGAGGTTTTTAGCTGTTTGTTAATCTTAAAATTTCATGACGGATCATATAATTGGAGTAAACATTTATTTTTTCACTTGAAACCAGATATTAATGACAAGTTTACATCTAGTTACAATAAAATGTAGGCATACAACATTGTATAATATACAATAGCGCAGGTGCAACGGAATCCCGCCTGTACTGTACATGGGTCCATTCAAAATATTTACCTTTACCTTCTCGTCAATGCCTTTTCAATTATTCTACTATCACCATGTTATATTTTAGCCATTAAAAAGCCATAGAATTAACTCAAAACTTACTCTTTTTGGTGTCCGCATGGTCTAAGGTGCTACTCTCGCAGTATACTAGACCGCCGATGACCACCTCGGTGGCGTAGTTAGCTAACGCGCTAGTTTCATGCTGAGCTCGACTGCCGAGGATAGGTGGATCGAGGTTCAAAATATATAACTTAGGAGAATGGGACCTGGGGTGGCTTTTCCTAAATGGCTTTCCACTCTCCCACTACACGCAAATTAGGGTTCGTTTCCTCTAAATTCATCCTTCCCAATTCCTATCCCATTAGCGAAATTAGTACTTAAGCGTATAAACCGAACGGGTAGTAAGATGTAGTGCTAAATAATAATAATAATAATAGACCGCCGTCGGCGGAGAAATGTAGGTTCAAATCTCGGTCAGGTGTCCACTCTCCCTTCAAGCAAATTCGGGTACACTTCCTCTAAATATAACCTTCCTAATCTATAAAACCATTTGTATGATTATTACATAAGTGTATAATCCGAGTGGGTAGTAAGACGTGGTGATAAAAAAAACCTTAACACTCCCATTTATTTTATATTATTTGACTTGCTTGACATGGTCAACCTTTACTACCTTAATTCATAATTTTATACTTATAAATAATATAATCATATAAATAACTAGGATACTTTTATTAAATATTTCTTAAAGTATCAAACAGTGGTTCAGATTTTTTTTTCATTGAAGTAAAGATTTTTATAAGCATATTTAATATACATCAGAATGTTTCAGATTTAATATTAGTATATTTTATCTAATAAGTACTTTCGAAATAAATGATGGCTTGAAACAAGGAGATGCACTGTACCCATTATTTTTTAATATAGCAATAGAGGATGCTATTAGGTTAATGCAAGAGAGTGGGTAAAGATATACATTAAATGTTACAATGCAGCTATTACGATATGCAGATGACTTAACTTTGTTGGACAATAGTAAGGAAGCTCTTGCAAGATATGTAGATATTTTATTAAAGGAAAGTAAGGAAATAGGTTAAAAGGTGAACGCTTAAAAGACTAAGTATATGATCAGTGATTACACAGAGAGAAAAGATTGGGGACGAAAACTTAAAGATTACTGCGAGCAAATTGCCATTTGAAATGGTTAATGAGTTTAATTATTTAGGAACAAACGATATTAGATTGGAAATTAGTAAAATAATACAGTCGATAAATGCATGCTATTACTAGGTCCGTAAGTTGTTGACATTTCACCCGCTGTTCAGGACTGTAAAACTCAGAATATAAAAAATAATAATTTTACCGGCTGTTCTCTATGGGTGTGAAAAGTGGTCTCTTACCTTACATGATGAAAACATATTGAGGATGTTCAAAAACAATGTGCTTAGAAAGAAAGATATATGGTCCAAATAAGGGTGAGGATACAAGGGAGACAGGGAGGTTACACAATGATGAATTACATATCCTGTACTCACTAGACATTGTTAGGATAATTTAGTCTCGTAGATTACGTTGAGAAGGACATTCAGTGCGAATGGTAGATTATAGAGCCTTGTTTAAGGTATTGACTGGCAAACCCAATGGGAGGGGACCTTGGGAAGACCTAGACGCAAATGGGAGAATAACATTAGAATGGACCTGAAAGAGATAGGGTTTATTGAAATGGAATGAATATAGTTAGCTCAAGATAGGGATATGTGGCGTATTTTTGTAAGTGCGGCAATGAGCTTCAGAGTTCCTATTCAGGGTGTTCAAAGCTTAATGCATGATTTCCTGAGTGTTTATGATACAAAATGATGTTGTGTGGTCACTGCGTTTAACTACTTCTCCGGGATATCTACAAATTTACATTAATAATTTAGGGCCAAGAAAGGGTAGAATTTAAATGGATTACACATGCATTTGCTTGTATAGAGCCAGTACCCTACACCTGGTCAGAATTATAGAACTGAACTTCTGTCATAGGCAATTAAGTTCAATGCGAGTCCAACGTCTTAGATTACTGTGCCATTGGTACGGGGTCGTAATTACTTTATGTGGATCAAATCTAATGGATATTATAAAGCTGTCAGTTGCTTGGTGCGCTACTATTAAAACTTTTTTCCGCGTACCCCCAGATATAATTTATCTTCAAATTTATACTAGGGGTTGGGGATGTTGACACATAATTCATTTTATACATATTCTATAATATACATGTAAACAAAATTAAAATAATCTATTCAATAATAAGTTTTAAATGATAGCTATATGCAGCCCTTCTATTAAAATTTTACGTGTGCCCTAAGATTTGTTCTCGTATTCTATGTTGAATACCGCTGCTCTAGGGCATACATACTAAATATAATTTTAATATTAGTGTATACAAATTAATAGGAATGTAATTTTAATTAGAGCTATGTATACATTCACAGACACAAATTTTACTAAATAGACATTAAAAATATCGTTTACATATCGTCACCCTATTTTTACAAGGTTGTCAGTGACTTTATTAAAAAAAACATTTTGGGTCTCCCTACAAGGTTCTGTTTAGCAGGGGCTACGTTATGAGCTTGCTCCCTAGAGTGTAGCACCTTCCTATGATATATTATTATTATTATTGTTGTTAGGTGTTATATCTTACGACATGTCCATTTCTTTTGTCAGTGAACCTAGACCGCTAATGCACTTTGTCCTCTGCCTATTTTATATGCATTGTAAAAAAGTTAAATGCGCTTTTTTAATTTAAGCTATATGGTTGTTTGTGTACATAGCTTTGTATGTTTTATTTAGTTTTTAAGATAAGATTTGTGTATCATTGCAAATTTTTAACTAGTGATATCTCAATATTAAATTTATGTCACACACAATTTTGTAATACTATAGTGACGATATGCTATTATGATATTTCTGATGAGTGTAAGTATATATTTTTAATAGTAATCTTTATTGGTCCGTATATAATCATCACAATTTTAAAAACTCCCAAGTTTTTACGCCACGAACGCCACTGCATGGAAGCAAATGGGATTACTAAAGCCTTTGATAGAGATCTATTATAATGGGAAATATTTTACAAGGCAACGAAGATTGCGTACTTTTGTTGTTGTTGTAAAAAGAGTATTTAATTAGTAGATCTTCTTCTTTAAAGGAGTTCCGTCTGTATTATTTATCTGGTGCAACCAGGATATCGTATTTCGGTCGGCTCTTTTTAGTCTTTTGAATCATGAATACATAATCAGATCTAAATGTTCAGTGTGGATGGTGTTTGGTTACGGCGGCTCTTTACAAAATGAGTTATCCTAAATATTCAATATAGACCTGACATCATACCTCTTGCCAACCCTAGAATAATAATGGGAATTTGAACGTGTGCTGGAAATTTACCTTCACAATTATATCGAGTATAAAGGAAGGGAATTTTTTCTTACGAAAACTGAAGTGATATACATATATGGTAGAAATATTTCCTGGCCATTGTGAATTCATTCATTGCAAAGTTTCTTTTGTATATTTATTTCCGCCTTAAAACTATTGTACACATATATTTATGATTACTAAATATAAGATTTTAAAAAATCTATGGATATTTCTTTAGGATAGTGAAAAATGTAAAGTAAGTTGGAAATAACATATTAAAATATTTAGAAGTACCAACGATAAATATGCTAAACATAATAAGGCCTACTTCATGTTGCTAGATATTAACAAAACTCATATTAAGATTTTTGTTTTCTTTTTGTCCAAAGCGTCCAAATAGCAGACTGATTTATCAGCATATTTACAATCAAGAGGTGGATATGAATAAGGTATAATTTAGATTAAGTGTATTCGCATTTTATTGTAGGGAGAGCGGAAAACAATTCATGATAAACAATTGAAGAAAATCCTATTGATATTCAAGACTCAATTTTCCCGACTAAACGAGACTAACGTCTAGCAGTGTTAGTGATTTTAAATTTACGCGAGTAATATGTATGACCACCTACCTTTGACACAGTGACCTACCTTTCGGTCACGCTACTTTAGGCGGGTTTTTCCCGGTGACGTCATCTATCAGCAATATTTAGCCTTGACATAATTTCAGGTCACTTGTATTCTATTTATAAAATATATTTTAGGAAATATGACGCAGCCCTAATACCAGTTTGGTGGCACGACATGTAGGAACAGGAAATAGCAGGTGATAGATGACTTCAGTATCTATTTTGGGAAATTTCAATTTATATGATCTATTTTAGTATATATGACTAATCCTGCTGCCAATTTGGCGGAACGACATGTCGAGACAGGAATAAACCACGGATTACAATCGTGATGACGTCAAATTCAAATTTGGAAAATATGTATTTGATATATTTTGGAAAACATTAGAATTTACTTTGAGAGGTATCTATTTATATAAAATATATTTGGCAAATGTCTATAAATAGAAAATATTTTGGAAACATCAGTATCTATTTTGGGAAATAGAAATTTGTATAATCTGTTTTGGGAAATGTCAGAATATTTTTTAAAAAGTTTTGTCATCAAAATTATTTTTGAAACTCATCATATATTTTTGGAAATATTTATATATAGAATCTCTTTTTTTGAAATATGAGAACATATTATGGGAAATAGCTATTTAAATAAATGCTTTGGGGCTCAACCCCAGTACCGCTTGGTGGCACGATATGTTGAGATAGGCATGCCATTTTTACAAGAATGTAAAATATATTCGTTCATGCTTTTATCTACAGTATCTCGTAGGATCCGAAGACTTTACGTTTAAAGTAGGTCATACCTATCCAATCAAGGTTTTAATGTGTGTTTCCACCGTGGATTACTCGAGAACGGAGACATCTTTCTCTGTTAGCGTGTTGCATATACCAAATAGTTGCAATATCTGGCACTGAATCTCGACCATATATCCCTTCAATTTACAGCATCGTCGATGAGGTCCCACACCTCGCAAAGATGCACCCAGCTCAGTGTAAGATAGGCGACGCATTTAATTCGGGTGTAATATTTATCCCTGACGACAACCATACGTTCACTGCACATGCATTTCAGAGAGATTTCATGATTAGTCAGGCTTATCTTCTGAGGACGCTATGGTGTTTTATAAAAACTGTGATATGACTGACTTGGATTAATTGCACAGTATTTACCACTGTGTATGGTTAAATAAACCACAAGTCACACCTTATTTTTCTAGCTGGTCAAAGAGGGTAAAGTTGTTCTCAACACTCATTTCGATTATGCCTCTTTTGGCGTCGACATCGTCCAGAAAAAACATCGTGTTGAAAATACTGGTTATGGCAAGCAGTTTCACTAGCTTTGCTTTTAGAATGCAAAGATTTCTGAGTAATGTTTGGCTTTCCGTGACGTGTGGTCGCTATGATGACTGTCAAAATTGTGGTTTAAACATCACTGGTAATACCTTTTATAGTCTCTGAGGCAGGAAAGGGTGTATGCTGATTGGACGCAAACTCTTGAGTGACAGCACGAAGCTGAAGTTGTGAAATATTTGTTGTAAAATATCAAAGCTTTGGCGTCGTTGTCTGTATGATTGGTAGGAGAGATCTGGACCAGGAAAATTTTCATCAGAATATTCTGCACGTGGTAGAGAAGATTCATGAGACATTAATGCCCGCAAATATCTGACACTATGCTTTGAAGATATACCGTACTATGAGACCAGTAAGACACATTTTTGCGTATGGATGCCAAATGCGACCTTATACGCGAGGAAAAACCATACCCTTCAAATTACTTTCCATCGCCATTTTTCGATAGTGATGGCGACGCAATGCACCCAAGGTTTAGTTTATAGATCAGTGTTGATGACGAGGGCTGGGGGATGCATTATTCTTGTCAGCAATTGATCTGCAGGAAAAATAACTGAACGTATAGAACAAAAGCACGAGATTGTTTCATTGCATGTTTTGTCGTATGGGTGTTCATCTTAAATGGGCCAGTTTAGAAGACCCCAAACGATGGCGGACGGACATAAATTCCATACATAGCTACGTGTAATACATGTGGGGTACTCAGGCTAAGGGTTTTCAAAGATACACATACTCTTTTGTACATTTCGATGATTGGGGTAAGCTGTATTTGGCTAGAAATATTTTCTTTTCCACTCCCTTAATGTAGAAGGTTTCTGTACGCAATTTAGTACAGGAGATAAGGGATTCAGCCTGGTTGAAATCCACAGCGCCCCTATTCCAGGGAATACCATGCAGTATTTTGAAGATATTGTTAGACTTTTTTTTATAGCACCAGAGGAATGTTACTTGTAGGCGTAGGGGGTTTGAATACCTAATGGTGGAGTAGTGCGAAACATACTGATATAGCACTTCGATGCTCGGAGGCTCGTAGCGCGTCATATTCCAATGTGATGTTATGAGATCGAAAACCTCTTACCCCTTAGGATAGGATTTTTGTGGTTTGTCACTATCCTCATCCATAAATGAATAACCTTTCCATAAAACAGCATGTAGTAGGACTTGACGTAATAGCAGTAAGTGAAATCTGGCTGTAAATGTTTTGAAGGTACTTGTTCTACGTTCACGTAGAGCGAGAAATGATTCATGCCGTATGAATGGAAACTGAACGGGTCCTTGTAGGTGTCTCTGTTGACACCACGATGCATAGTTTAAGTAACTTCCTTGTGAATACGTTATTCAGTGAGTTCCCATCTCCTGTGGTACGTGATAGTTTTTCTAAAGTAGTGCCATATGTGCCCTTTAAGAGTTCTGTTACAACGTTCCACAATGCTTGCTTTAAAATCAGGATTATTAATGGTATAGTGAGTGATACATAATTTCTTTGTTTTTGTTTTTGAGAAATTAACCGTATGAGACGTGAAGTAAACGATGTCCTCTTGACCGTATGTAAACTTAGAAGTTTACATTCACTTTGTTTGAAAATGGGCTGAAAGGTTTCGCATACTACACTCCATGTTTTTGAAGGAAGCTTCCTCGCCCAGGCTGTCTTGCTAAACACAGCGACGATGGATGGATAGTACATGGTACCATCATCGTAATTGTTGATACAGCGCATAACGTAGAGATCGGCTTGCCAGAGATCATACATGTTGGAAACCACGTACATGTTGTGTGGAAACATTTTTATTAAATATTTGTTTAATTTGTAGACGTCCTGAATAAGATACCATTCTCATTTTTGGCTGGATCTTTCTTGGGCAATTTTATGAATGACACTGACACTTTAAATCCCGCAGGATGTGCAGGGCCGCAGTAGATATCTGCCAAACGATCCATTAGGGGTGGAAAGGCAGCCACCTCTTTGAGCCAACGTTTTCAACTCCTTTTTATTTTAGGGTTGTCTTTGAGATGGTGTCAGTTGCTTAGGTATTTGCATCGAACCTTAGTGGGCGCCAAACGTTTTAGGATGAGAATAAATTATTTCAGAACATTTGTTTTTTGGAGAGCCGTGACATACATTGGCCACCCCGTTGGCTTGTTATGCCTTCTTGCTCTGACCGGATCGGTAACTAGATTAACATCGTTAGATACTCAGATAGGCATATTGTAAATTAACAACGCTTTGTCGGCGTTCTATGTGATGTCACCTCATTACATAATAAATTCGAATAAAATCACACCTTTTTTACGTATCTGGATGGATATAAAATTTAGTACCGCTGGTATGGGAATAATCGCCTATCAAATGTTGGTGGTGGGGTTCTCAGAAGGTGGAGCTGTCTATTGAATTGTATAAAGCACTATAGAACTTATTGGTATAAAGTCAATTTTGATTTGTCGTCAGGTTTTGAAGTGAGGACCTTTTCCGTTTCCTTTTAAAACTCGGATACTAACAGAAATGTGGTCGATACTGCTTACTAGTGGTGATGCTTATAATGGTGTAATAGCTACGGGAAATAATATAATCCTTTTCAGGTGCTCAACTTTCTACTTGTTGAATAATGAACCCAGGAAGCCGTTGATTACGAGTGATAAAAGTAAAGGTAGAAATGTTTCTCTTTCTGGACCAGTTGTCGTCTATTCTTCTTACAACATACTCCTGGTTTTACTAGAATGCTGAACACCTTCCTGTGAGCACGTAGCTTTGTCTTCCGCATATCTTTTGGTGGAAACATCCCGTTTAGTGCTGTAGGCAAACTTGCAAAGAAACTAATAATTTTCTAGTGTGTCATTTTAAGCAGCGTTACCCTTTGCTGTGGGTTTATGCGATACATCGCTTGCATCAGCGGGTACGGGGGGCTAACTTTAATAGCTTGAGAGTTATTGCTATGCAATGACATGTACCTGTCAACCCTCCTCAATAGAGGAGGCGTTGCAAGACAAATAAAATAATGGTTTATCACCGGGGACCTTTAATTGGGCTAATCTCGAATGCCCAGACCAAGTATACAGATCTAACAATTTGGATAAATATGAAAACAGATAATTTGAGAATACACAAGGAGGGAAATAGGGGATTGCTAGACTTGAATGCAAAAGAGAAAATAATATCTAAAATGTCCTTTAGGCCTATTTATTATCAAAGAATAGATAAGTCTCATATGAAATTACAATATAATTTTACGTAGTTGAGTACCATACAAAATACCAAAACGAGTTCTTAATAATTCTAACAATGCTAGGAGAAAACTAATAAATCGCATTTACCAGATTAGGACATATTTACATCGTTCAACAATGTTTTCAATCTCAATGTTCTCATAGTAAGGTATAGTGAAAATTATGAAATATTATAAGCAAGAATGACTACTGCCTATCACTTACTTTAAAGGATTAAGCCTTTCAAAAGGCGACTATACAAGAATAACGATAAGACCGCTTTGAAAGTGTATACTTCTGACAAAATCATGATTATAAAACATACTTTAATAAATAAACTTGTAATGTTTTGCTCATAAGAATACTCCAAGATTCGTAATTGATCAGGTACGAAATTATTTATAAATACTAATCCGTGAAGCGGGGTAGCTATGTCGTAAAACCAGTTAATACATTCTATTCTATCCACTACAATAACAGTATTTTCCTAACATTTCAAAAATATCTACTGGATATATCCGAAAATACCTAACATCCCAAGTTAGACTTAGACTCACAATAACTATAAATTTAAAGGTGAAAAGACTATCAAAGATAAGATTAAATAAAGTATAAACCAAAACTGGTCATCCCAACTCGGATCCCAAACTGTTAAATACCACATTACGGTGGTTTCCAAAACAAGCCCAATGGAATATAAAATAAATAAAAAATACGTCCAAAGAATACCAAGATTTAAGCCCTACAATATATCGGTGGGTTAAATCTATCTAGTTTCCCATACAACTTTATATATATATATATTTAAAAAGTTGCATGGGAAACTATATATATATATATATATATTTAAAAAGTTGCATGGGAAACTATATATANTACATACATACATCTACACTTTTCAAACAATTTTTTTTATTAAAACTTAAGTTTTAATTTCATAAATACAACACGCATACACAAATGTCAACCCTAAAAAAAATATATTTAAAAAAATATATAAAAAAATATATATATATATATATATATATATATATATATATATATATATATATATATATATATAAACGCATTAAATGTGTCTAAATTTACGACTACTTACATGATAATGAAAACAGCTCCTAATTTTAATCGGCATTAAAGAGTGCTATCTCCATGTTAAGTACAAGCTTATATTCAAAGTTGCCCAGTGGGGAAAATATGGGAGGGAGGTATTATAAGTCCAATGATGTCATTTTTCATGAACAATAGCGTTGGGCTCTTCTCGACGTCTGCTCACAACGTCGAAAGAGTGACAGTTCGGGGGAAAGAGTGGGGTAACACGTGATTGCACATAGCGCAGTTTTCTCTGACTCCTAGCTCCTGCGCATGACTCGCCACTCTGTGAAACAGGGCTGGTTCGCGACGCACTCCGGGACTTCCTTCTTGCTTAACTTGAACGGTGGACAATCACGTTTGTTGATTTGAGTGTAAGATGTAAACAAGGTGACAGTATCCCAGTGTTTACTTTTGTAGGTGGTGGAGGTTAGGTGGCGTAGATGTTTGTGGTCACGGTACACCTGAGAAGTATTGGTATTTGTATAACCTTTGTGCGGTAGGTACACGCAGCAACCGACACTTGTGTGAGATCTATTTCGGAACCATTAAGTGTAACTTACTTGAAATCGAGCAAAATATATTCCTAGGGGTACTTGTGCTGTCCGTGTAGGCCTCCTGTAAAACACGTGGGTTTTCATGGCAAACCTGTTCTGAAAATTGTTGTCAGTTGGCTTTATCCCAGGTATTTATTAAACAACAAGACATATAGGGCAAGTGAATATATATTCCCCCCCTAACCTAGTGGAATATATTTTGTGTCAGGTATAAGATGCTAAATATTCGTTGATGGCATCCCTTGGTGAACAGATCGATGACCATCTCGTTGGCTTCATGTATTAAGTGATTCAGGCTAAAAAGCTAGTGAGAGCTATTGCAGTCGTCATACATTTCCGGCAGACTCTTACAGAATATGACATGGGGTCCTCAGTCCTTTTGTTCAAGCCCCAATTGCCATAAGGTATAATACCAAATTTTAGAAATTTAACTTAATATATTGTGTCCAAGTGATCGATAAGGTAGGCGACAAAATGTGTCTTTCCACAGCTGGAAGGTCCAACGATGATGGGCGAAAACAGATCTTTCAACTCTTCGATGATGTTTTGGACTGCGCTTGTACAATAAATGAACTTGTTTTTATAGGATCGAAGGGGGAGTTAGGTGTACAATAAATTTTAGTATATTTATTTACATCTATCAATTCCGCACGGCGTTGCCTGTGATCCACTGTGTTATAAGAATTATATAACCCCCCCCCCTCCTGGCCCGTTACCACGGTGCTCTATTTGTCATGAGAATTTAATTATTAAATTAACAATATTTTATTCAAATTTTTAAAAAAAACCAAATTAAAATTAAATATTCGGCTTTGAGGTGCATTCGGACCTTCTTCCGTCCACTTATGTTAAAAATTTTAGACCTCTGCGAGCCATATATTTGGTTGGGCATCGCACACAAACCAACAAACACACATAAAGACAATCAATTCCTTTTATTATTTTAAATATGGAATACATAGCTTCCACTATGAACAGCAGTTTTAGAATATGGAAAAAATTAATGTTCCTTTATTCAGTGTAGAGAAAAGAATAAACTCTTTCTTGCCATTGTGGCAGGAACAGCGGTTTAGGAACTGAAATACTTGGTAGATATTTTAGTTTACCCAAACAGTCAACCAAATAATAAAATCTCAAATTGTTTAGGAATGGTATGTCAGTGAAATATATAGAGTGTAAAATAAAAAAGTGATCATTCATCATGTCCAAGGGATTAACTTTCAGTCATGGCAAGCGCTTTTACAAGGACTTTGACACCCAAACGGTAATGTATTATAATTATCCGTGATCCGCCGTTAGGTGTACACTAGCCAGTAAGCTTTAGTGTATTCATTCGCAAAACCCTTTAGTACAATTTTGTAGTGTGTCTGTTTGTACCTTTCGCGGCCTATTCGGCGACCATCACCTTCTAAACGTCAAAATTAACGTCAATTCAGTTGTTATAATGTAAAGTGATCCCGCATAACTTGAAAACAGTATTTTTGTAGGCTCTTCACTAACACAAACTTGGTAAGCATAATTCTTGGGTCCATCAAAGACAAAGGGATTAATGCAGTCTAGCTTCCTGAACCAGAATCCTGAATTTCGTCAGTAAAGTCACTCAAAATGTGTACGGTCAGTGAACTCTAATAACCACGGCGTTCTGTAAATATGATGCTATTTGTATCGTGATACAAAACGGTGTCCCCCGATTTCTCAAGGATGCTGTATAAGTGCAACCTAGCAATAGCAGTTGCATAACATTTTATCTGTCACACTCGTGTTTGAGTTAGGGAGCCATGTGTCACGTGCATCCTTGTAATTGTGGAACATAACCACATAATTTACGTCAATGATACCGTCCACATTGATGTACTGATCCGAAGTATTTGTGGATGCCCTGGTAGACGTTGAATATGATTATGTGTGATAAATAGGGTATTTGCTCAAACGTTCCCTATAGTGAATTTAAATTAGTTTAGCCAGTGTGCGGGGATCTAGGTTCTTACAAACATAGTCGAAATCTAGTTGTATTCCTTTTATTTACTCATAATTTTTAATACAAGCTAACTTCACCTATTTGGAGGCTCACCACTCTGGCCATCTTCTAGCTTCTTGTGTGGCGGGCTGTGAGCACCTAACCCGTCACAATGAGGTTTAATCTATTCTTACTAAGTCGCTGTATGAACATTATACCAACACCATCTAAAACTGTATTTAACTAATATCTTCTTGCTTGATCACCACATGGACCGCAAACATTCAGCTTCGACGAAGTCGACACCAGTACATGCTGTTTAACAGTAAGCTGACATAATCGTTAATGCTGACTTCATGGTCCTACAGTCGTTCGCTGGCAGTAATTTGCTTTTAAATCCAGATTAATGCATCATGGTCGCTTTCTGGGGTACCAAGTGAAATCCTTTATGCTTGTTCGTGTTTGGAAGTGGAAGACTTATATTTAATATTGGCTAAACAAACTCTACTTGAATTAATTTTGGATCCATTTATTGGCGACACAGAGTCTAGTTGGTTTTGGTCAAACTAAATGGAGTTCAGGCTTACATAGTATAGTTAATGTAGAAGATTGACCCATGATGTGACAGCCCGGTGAACTATAATTTTCAACAAACTGAATCGAAGTGTGGCTAGAATTCTGGTCCCACCCACGTGTAAGCCTGATGGCAAGACTACGTGACCTGCCATCTAGCGTTACACATTGTGGGGTCAAAGTCAAAGAGCGTGCTGTGACGGTATAGTGATATCATACGTTACACAAGCTGTACGGTAACTTCACTGCGAGTGTAAAAAAAACCCCGTCAAAATTGTTTTATTCATTCCTCGACAATACGAAGAGAAATAACTTGAGGCGAACACCCAGAACCAATCTGATTTATCGGGGAACTAATTTCTGAAGGATGTACATGAAGATGTCCCCACCCCCAACATATCCACGGCTCAAATTGTGGCCAGGGTTCCCGCTTGCCTCGCCTTTGTGGAACGATGTATCTGATACCTGGAGCCAACATATCCACGGCTCAAATTGTGGCCATGGTTCCCGCTTGCCTCGCCTTTGTGGAACGATGTATCTGATACCTGGAGGTGGTAAAGCTCCCGCCAGTTGAATGGGTGATTCGGCTTATAGGTGTGGGACAGCGTCTCTCCACGCTTTGTTGGCAAATGGATGGGTCTTGTATTTCCAGCATACATTTGAAATAAAGCACAGCCTTTTGACATTATTTATTCAAATGCAAGTCACACTACATTCAGGGTATATTATTGAAACAAAATGTTCCATCCACATTAAATTCAAATGATTTATTCTATTTACTGCAGCCTTACTCGTGTTTTAAACTGAAAATAGTTTTTTAATACTCTTTAAATAGAAATGTCATATCCTATTTATCAATTTCAATCTATTTTTGTTATTGATATGATGTGTTCATGAATTTTTTCACAAATATAATTGGCTTAGCTGTTTAATATAAATGACACCTACATTTGTATAGGCATGAAATAAAATACACTTGAAACAATGTTGTTCCAACCAAAGTAAATTAAAAGATTTTAAAAATTCACTCCTTGCACCTTATAAATCGAACAAGCTATCATATAAACATGCAGAATTCCCTAAAAAAAACCAATTTTTTATATATTTTGTTTATGGGGTGGAAGCGTTGGGCACTCTAAATACCAGCTACTCAAATTAATCCATTGATTACTCTGACTACAACATTTGTTATCTCTTTGGAAAAAATAACATGTATATTTCACACAATTTTTAGGACATTTAAATACACATCGAATTAAATTACATTTCTGTTGAATTTGAAAATTGTTTTCATCCATTATTATTATATTCTAGAGGTTTACTAAACACTTTGGTCAAAATACACTATTTCAAATTATAATGCTTTACTAAATAATTAATTCACAATATTATTTAAAGGTTTTTATATTTTATCCATCAAATGTTTTTTTATTATTTTAAGGTAATACCCATAGTCTCACTTTGGATGCATCAATCTGATCCAGGGATCTGACGCCCTATCTCAGTTGGTAGTGAGTCTGTCTACTGAGCTAAGGGTCCCGGGCTCCTTCCTGGCATGGCTGAAAAATTTATCATTTGTGAAATGTGGGTTTACCTTTCACAGTGATGAATTAACGGGTGGGGACTGGAGATGTGCCTGTCCTAGACTTAAGTTAGATTATGAGGCATATGAAACAACGACAAGTCAAGCAAGCTGGTAATGGAAAATATATGGCTTGAATAATGTAAAACTGACCCAAGCCACAGGCTGGAAACAATAATGGGTGTAAAAATCTGATACAATGGTGAAACAATGTCTGATATTAATGAATGTTACGCTAATGGCGGTGGCGTGGCCAGCACTTCTACAGGTACCTAATATTGATGTGACATCCTACAACTGCCTCATCCATCTGAAACAAACATAGCTTTGTATTAGATACTTTTAGCATAAATGCCGTTAATAAACAATCATAAATGGGAAAACCATCCATTATTTTGAATTTTTTTTACAATAATAGCTCTTGTTTCCGCAAGTAGGCCTACTCGAACCTGGAACACCCAGATTTAGTGGGCAGGCATGATAGCGAATGAGCGTAGGTGTCAGACCATATTAATGCAACTGGGAAATTATCTGAAACAAATATAATATGGACTGATTTATATTTTTATAAAACCAAAATTATAATTCACAATTTAGCTTGTACTGTTTTTCAATACAACGTATCTACAGCCCCCCACAACCAATGCTCGTTACATAGACTTACCCTATTCAAGCAGACGGTGTGCCCGTTCAACTCGCAAGAACATACCACGTCACAACTACTAGGTCGTAACACAACTACCAGGTCGTAAACTAGAATTGAACTGGGTGCCATGATGTTACACTGACCCCCTACCCTCTCCCCCCACGCCTAGACACTGTGCTCTGAGTGTAAACTGCGCAAGTGCGGCAACTAAGGGGAAGAAAGTGACGGGTAGTTCCTTCTATTGTCTCCTACCATGAAACTACAATTTATATACATATGGAGCATGCGTCAGAGTGATTGGTGCTCATAATCTGCTACTGATGATCACATCGTGAACGTTGTATCTAGTGATTCCTCCTCACCCTATTTCCCCACTGAGAAAATGTGTCATATAGGCCAAGACTCGAGTGTGATATGTACTCTTTGATTTTTGGACGATTGTAGGAACTTACGAATGATTGTAAGTTATTGTCAATAAACTCTCAATAGTAAATTTTGAAATCTTGGAATTAATTAAATATATACACGTTGATTTAACAATAGATAATTAATTAGTTTTCCTGTTTGAAAAGTAAATTTGCTCACCTAGCTATGTCAGTGACTCATCTTGGCTTACGTATTTGGCATTCAATGACACGTTAAACAATGAAATAATTTCAAAGATGTGTGGATATTTATAGGGGCTACCGTCTAGGAGTGCATCCATCAAAATTACAAATATTGTTTAAACTTATCGAGAACAAGAAGTGAGGTTCATTACCCGTGATATATAACTGCATCTAGATGTAGATCCACCAATCTCGCACTATATATGAGTTACTACCCTTAGCCTATTCCTGTATCCAACCACGAGTCATCACCCTTTGAATATTCTTGTATTGACATGTCAAGCCGCCACTCTAGAACTAATCACACTTTTTTTATTCCTGTATCGAGAGGTCCAGCTATCAATCTGCCACCAGGTATAAATACAGAGGTATATTCTTTCGTCATCATGGTTGAGACAGCACACTTGACCTTTTTCTGTATCGACATGTCAAGTTTGAGTCCAAAAATAGATTCTGACGTCATCAGGGTTAAGAAATCACCTGAGGTATAGTCCTGTCTCAACATGCCAAGCCACCAAACTGGTGCCAAGGATGAGTCCCAAAATAGATTCTATAAATAGATTCAAATGGTCTGGAAGTAGGTCGAAGGCCAAGTTGTGCTCATGCCTCAGCAAGACTACTGACTGGGTAGTTGACACACAACTATTCAAGTTCCTAACTTGGGTTGAAATGCGCTCTCTTACTATTGGATCTAGGTCAGTGGAATCATAGGGTGTTTGAACAGGTCTCCTTTTTCAGAGAGTAGGACAGATGTCCCCAGAGTATTATAGATGTAGGATACTTCAGCCGACGGTAATTAATTTGGTAGGATACTTGAACCAGTTATTTACTTCCCATGGCTTCTGAAGGCTTTCGGAAACAACGTCTTATGTCTCATTATCGAATTTGATTCTATTCGGTATTAAGAAATGTCCACCGTTTAATTATTATTTACCGCGATTGAAAATAGTTTTCCAGGTTCTATAGTAGGGAATGTGGCCTTGCCAGTATTTATCATATCTTACGGTATATCGACCACATCTTTAAAAAGACAATTCATGTTACTCAAAATGATTCACTTTCCTAAATTGATTGTTCTGTTAAACCTATTTGTTGTGGAAAAATTAATAAATTAAACTGCTCAAACTGATCCTGTCTAAGCAAACTAGATTTTTACTAGATTGAGACATATAGGCCTACTTTGTTTCATCAAAATATTATTAGCAAAGTATAGTTGATCAGTTGTACAACATTTCAAACTCACAAACTATCATCAGATTTAAGGGATTACCTCTATAATACTCTCGCTTTAACTGCCCTATCCCCAAAATGTCATATTTTCGAATTTTTATTTATATTAATATTTTAGTTTAACTGTCCTATTCTATTACTTTGTTCAGTTAAAGTTTCATGTATCTATATATATCGTTGTCTAACTGTCCTACTCCCCAACCATGTTAGGTTCAAGTATGTCTATATAGATATTTTGGTTTAACAGTCCTATTCATAGAACATGATCGGTATGTGTGTCCTATTTATCTAAATAACTTGGTTTAACTGTCCTACTCACAAACCGTGATCGGTTCAAGTGGCATGTCTTTATAATATATATATATATATATATCTTGGTTTAACTGTGCTAATCCCCAACATGATAGGTTTAATTGTCCTATCTCTATAACTGTCCTACCCCCCGACCATGTTTAATTTAAGTGTCATGTATCTATAAATGTCATTGTTTAACTATCCTATTCCCCGACCATAATCGGTTAAAGTGTCCTATCTATATACATAACTTGGTTTAACTGTCCTACTCCCCGACTATGACTGGTTTGTGCGTCCTATCCATCTAAATAAATTGGTTTAGCTGTCTTAGCCCCAGATCATGATCGGTTTCAGTGACATGTCTCTAATATCTTGGTTTAACTGTCTTAATCCCAGATGATAATCGATTCCAGTTTGATGTCTCTAATATCTTGGTTTAACTCTCCTACGCCCAGATCATGATCGGTTCCAATGTCATGTCTCTAATATCTCGGCTTAACTGTCCTCCCCGATCATGATCGGTTCCAGTGTCATGTCTCTAATATCTCGGCTTAACTGTCCTACTCCCCGATCATGATCGGTTCCAGTGTAATGTCTCTAATATCTCGGCTTAACTGTCTTACTCCCCGATCATGATCGGTTCCAGTGTCATGTCTCTAATATCTCGGCTTAACTGTCCTACTCCCCGATCATGGTCGGTTCCAGTGTCATGTCTCTAATATCTCAGTTTAACTGTCTTACTCCCCGATCATGATTTGTTCCAGTGTCATGTCTCTAATATCTCAGCTTAACTGTCCTACTCCCCGATCATGATCGGTTCCAGTGTCATGTCTCTAATATCTCAGTTTAACTGTCCTAATCCCCGATCATGATCGGTTCCAGTGTCATGTCTCTAATATACTCAGTTTAACTGTCTTACTCCCCGATCATGATCGGTTCCAGTGTCATGTCTCTAATATCTCAGTTTAACTGTCTTACTCCCCGATCATGATCTGTTCCATTGTTATGTCTCTAATATCTCAGTTTAACTGTCTTACTCCCCGATCATGATCGGTTCCAATGTCATGTCTCTAATATCTCGGCTTAACTGTCCTCCCCGATCATGATCGGTTCCAGTGTCATGTCTCTAATATCTCGGCTTAACTGTCTTACTCCCCGATCATGATCGGTTCCATTGTTATGTCTCTAATATCTTGGTTTAATTGTCCTGTCTTTTTAAGCACCTTGGTCTCATCAAATATCATTGTTTAAAATATTCATCTACTTTCAAAAAATAAAACTGCTTTCAATCTATTTTTAATATACTGCTTTTTTCTCTTGTAGCCAGTCTGCATTAGTAACCAATAAACTAGCTACAGTTAATTCCCAAGAAAACGATTTCACGTCCATCAACAGGAATGTTACTTAGATTACTGAACAACTATGCCAAACACTCCAAATTTCGTAGTTCTTGTGCTTTCCGGAATGTTAAACAAACACATAGATGACCCCAAAGCTATCCACTCTGTTCCATTAGATGGCAGAGTTCTACAAGCGAGTATTATACTTAGTACAAGGAAAGTTCCCTAACTATGCGCCAGTACTACGACACCGATTGTGGATCCATTACAACATACCCCCTCATCCACAAACACACGCACGTCTCCCCTCTTACTCTGTTTAAAAGGACGGAAGGAAGCCGGCAGCAATTTCCCGGCTACCGTGAAGTTAAAGTGACGGAGAAAAGGACGCCTGACAGAAACAGCGACGTCATGATGTACAAATAAGTTAAAAAAGTTTTGCTTCTTGCACGATAAAAAAAACAGATCCATGAACACAAATTGATGTTGCATAGTAGGGCTAGTTTTATCACTTTTTATCAAACTACTGATCGACTCAAAGACTGTTCACGATAGGTTTTTACCTGGATGACAGTTCGAAAATCATATGTTTAGGTTTTGTGTTATTATAAATGTACAGATCTTTATTTACCTGTTATATATTACATTTAAAATAACGTAAATTTAAGTTTTCTCATACTACTTCATTTTTTTAAAATAATTTCTCTTTTTATCCAACTTGAAACAATATTTTAAACATAATTAAAAGTACTTATTCTTCGTTTTGGAACGTTATTGATTTTGTGTAATACAGTGCATACTTCAACACCTTTTAATAATGTCATCGTATTTTCTTGGAAAAGAGAAAATTTTTGTCAATTTTTGTACATACAATAAATGATTTTATGATTATTTTATCGTATTTTGAAATATTTAACTGAATAAAATATTTTCATCAACTGCGTGTCTGCATCATTGTAAAAAAACTTGTTTACTGTCATGTTCAAACATATGATTTAAATACGTCAGTCGCCATTTTGAAGCTATGTTCGTTAGAAGTTTGTGTGAAAGTGGTGCGAATATTTTTTTAAAGTGGAATAAAACGATAGATAAACTTTGTGTCCTTCCTCGAATAAATACATAAATAGTATTGACCAAAATTACTTTGGTTAACTATCACATTATTATAATACCACCCGTTTTTATCACAGTCATCCAAAGTGATAGATGTCAACTGTTGACGTATAGTGATATATTAGGGATTACTTCTAATAACATTTCGAGCTGCCATACAGGTAAACTTAGCTCGTGAATGAACTGTATATTCGCTTGAGCAGGATTTGTGTTGACATTTAATCTCACACCAACTGAAGTAAGTAACACCGGGTGACTGTAAGTTTGGAGCCTGGTTTAGATCCACTCTTGAAAATAGGTAATGAAACCCGTCCCAACGTAGATGGTAATAATAATAATAATAATAATAATAATAATAATAATTAGCACACCATCTTACTACCTGTTTGGGCTATACTCTTAGTTACTTAGTACCCTAATGAGTTAGGAATTGAGACGGTTGAATATAAAGGAGGTGCAACGCATTTGCGTGGAAGGAAAGTGGAAGACCGTTTGGGAAATATAGCCCCAGTTCACCCGAGGGAGATTCGAACCCTGATCTCCCCGTCCTTGGCAGTCCATCTCGACACGAATAGAGGATAAGAATGTGTACAGATAATCAATATCAATAAATAATATATCAACACAGGGATGGAGGGATATAAAATAGGTAAACATTTATTTTCGGGAACAGTATTTGATTTTGTTTTTTAATCATTCAAGTTTGAACAAATGTTGGAACTAAGCAGATATTAATCTTAAACAGGAAAAATAACTCATCATAGGAAAGTATGCTTAGTCCTGATTTAGCCTTTCTATGCCCGTAGTCAAGGTCATTTAGGATTTATTTAATGTATTACCCCCATCAAACTATTTATAAACGGCTTACTCTTAGAGTATGGATTTAGATAATTATAGTGCCATAAATATAGTTGAGGGGGTCAAGGCAAAAATATGATAACCCTCATATATTTAGATGGAATGTATTCACTATTTAAAAGTCTATAAAATCCTGAAATATAGCTATAAAAATAAATAAAATATTTGTCGATATTAGCTATCCTCGAGGTCTTGGTTGACTATAAAACAACTTGTAATTCAAGAGGTAAGCTACCAGAAATCACTGCTAGCACATTTTTTCATAAAATGAGCGCTACCTGACCTACCCCCTTCCATATTTCTCCAAAGACTCTTACTTTATATTCGATTATCAATATTTTTGTTTAGGTCTACCCAAATTTGTGACCTGATTAATAAATAGAATAACTAGATATTTTAAAAACTTACTTATTGTATTTTATAGTACTTTTATTTTGATATTTTTAAAACTTTAAATAGTGTCCTTTTTCGTCAATTTGGAGGTAGAAGAGATTAAACCACCAGATATAACCGTCAACCT
>CABFVX010000046.1:386339-409162 GCA_902151425.1 Timema shepardi
CCCCCCCCCACACTTAAACACCGTGAATTTTCTTAGAAAAATTAAATAGTAAATGGTGCCTATTACCATTAATCTCGATTGTCGTCTATGGTAAAAAAAGATTGGGGATCTCTGCTCTAATGGCTTAGGGTTAGGAAAGGTTATTTTTTAAATCACGTTTGCCCACACTTGCGTGGAGGGAGAGTGGAAAGCTATTTAGGAATAAAACCTCAGTTAACCCGACTAGAGTCGAACTTCAATCCCCCCGTCATTGGAATTTTAGTCTATTGTGAGAATGACACCTTAGAGCATTCAGTTGACAAAGTGGGGTGCAGGCATTCAATTTTGCAAAACCAATCTAAGAGATCTAATGTAAACTTATTTTAAGATTCATATAAGGTATTTGGAATACTATTGTTATTCATTATGAAGCACAAATAAATGTAACTAAGAAGACTTAATGAAAAAACAAACATCACAGAGATCTACAAATATCAAATGGCTGATTCCATCTAAAATAATTCATGCTGGAGGGTGATGTGTTCGCAAATGGTTTATCAATTATATTTGGGGATTTTTTTTGCATTATAAATGATAATATATAATAAATTTTTTAAATAAATTAATTTTATGATAATTTACTTTTTAAAGCTATTTTTTCTATTCATATCAAAGTGAATATCTGAGAATGATTTTTACATGATAAAAAAGAAAATATCATATCGTTACAAATCAAATATTTAAAAAAAAAATGGGTTCAACAATTTTGTGTAAAATTTATTATTAAAGTGTTTTATAAGGTTAACAAAATCATTTTTTTCTGGTAAAAATTATTAAGGGTAGTTTACTGAAAACCTATATAAGAAAATAATTTTTAAATGCATAGTTTAATACATTAAAA
Source organism: Timema shepardi (assembly GCA_902151425.1). Classification (NCBI taxonomy): domain Eukaryota; kingdom Metazoa; phylum Arthropoda; class Insecta; order Phasmatodea; family Timematidae; genus Timema; species Timema shepardi. Next base: position 387,220 of record CABFVX010000046.1, read on the forward strand.
GGTCCTCTACTGTATCATACAAATTATTTTCTATTCATATTCACTGTAGAACTGTAGAAATACAGAATATGTAAGTATTTGAATTATTTTTCTATTTAGATTCAAGAGAACTGCCACTCAGTGCGACCTTTAACATAGCTACTTCTTCATGGTCAATACGGATTCAAATGGCATCCAGGCAAATAGTCTAGACATCTGCGTGTTGCTCTGAACTGTCAAAGTGTCGCCTGAAGATACGGGCACGCTATCACTTCTAAAAGACGTGTTCTGCCAGGAAAAAAAATAATGTTTTTGACATACTTCAACGAGAAAAATCCCCATACAAAATTAAATATGTGATATTCGTGTAATCTATTGCTTATTTATTGACTGAATTACTTTCACTTGCTCTGTTTATGGAATCCACTGAAATTTTCACGATATTTATTTATTTTTGTATCATTAAAAAAGTGCATAATATGCCTATAATAGCGCATTTTAAACACCATGAATTACATTTTAATCTTTATATTACATTCACAAAACTAAACAAATATTTATCGCTTATAGCTAGAAAACCACTAAATATATTTAAAGTACATGTTTTTTAAATATTATATTGAACTAGTCTTCAAAGGCTATAAGCTTTTTAATAATTACCTACGTCTTTAAGAAGCTGACCAGTGACGTTAAAAGCAATACAAGTGTTTTATGTACATTGTCTAGTGTCAAAATTGAGGACAGCTAGAGTTGCAGGGTGACCTGGCGGTCTAGAGGTAAGGTGTCAGACTCCTATGCTGGCGGCCGGGGTTCAATCCTCGGTCCCGGCACAGATTTATCTGATTACCAAACCCTTCCTTCATCATCTCACAATAACCCTACCATTACACATTAGCGTAAGTGCGTATAACCCGAACGGGTAGTAAGACGTGGTGCTAATAATAATATCTAGAGGTGCATCTACTCCAATGACTTCAGGGAAAAATCAGCTTTTACGATATTGATTCGGATAGTAATAATTTTGGAGATTACAGATTCAATCATAGAGCTACAACTACACGAAAGTGTAATTAGACATATGGTACTGTACATGGACCGTATGAACTTTTGAATCAATCGTTTTCATGCATGCAGGAAACATTATCAAAATAGATTTCAAATAATTAACGTCGCTTACAAATATGCCTTGCCTTAAATTTTGTTAATTTCTTTCATTTAACACAAATATTCTGTGTGTCTAATCTTAAAACAGAAATCATTATTTTTTTTTATTCTGAAGTTATTTCGTTTATCAATTCCAAAGTTTTAATCATGGTAGTTTATAGTTAATACGTAGCGTGATATCTTTTCTGTGCGGAAAATTAAAAACTTTGGGTTTAGAAAGGTTATTGTTTGAATGAACATGTTTTTAAAACTTACACTAACGCGAGGAAATCTGTGGTCAAAGTTAGTTTATTAATATAAGTAACAGAACCAAACACAATTTAAAAATAAAACATTAATTGGTTAGAAATAAGATAAATATAATAACATTCTATATTCCTATACATTTAAAGATTTAAGTTAATTGTTAGTATGATGAACCATAGTAACTAAAATAAATCAAACAAAAGCACACTCACAAGCTAGTAATGTTAGAAATACTATTCTAAAATAATCTCTATAAAATATATTGGGCCAATTAATAAAACCACATAATATAAGCTATAAAATAAAAACCAAACAATAATTTGCAGTCACAATTATGTTGAGAGAAAATAGTTTACCATTGAAATAACTAGTATCTATAAAGAATTATAAAAATTAAATTAATTAATAATAGATGTCATATTATTAATTTTAAACTAAAATTGAAGGAAGGGTATTATAATACCTATCTCCAAAATGGGAATTAAGACAGAATGTAATAACTATAAAGATATTTAGCTTATAGCCCGAATGGGTATTAAGACTTGGTGCAAAAGAAAGGTATATCAATAATACCAACATTTTATAACATTTTATTTAAAATAATTGTGACGGGATTGATGCCATATAAAGAGGAAGTGATTGGGGATCATCAGTGTGGATTTTTATGAAAAATATCAACCAACAATGGATTAGATTTTTACTTTTTGGCAAATATTAGAATAAAAGTTGGCACCCCACATGACAATACATTAATTATGCTTATATTTTAAAAAAAGGCCCATGATTCAGTTAAAAGAAACAAACAACATGACATATTAGTTAAGTTTGGGATACCCAAAAAAACTTGTCAAGCTAAGTGAGATATGTTTGATTGATACACGTGACAGTATGGATACAATGTCATTTATCAGATACTTTTGAGGTAAATAATCAGTTGAGACAAGGAGATCTTACTTTCCTCATTACTTTTTAATTAGCCTTAAAGTATTCTAGTATGTTAATGCAAAAGAGTAGAGAAGACTTGACATTAAACAGTACGTACAGTACATTTCAGCAATTAGGATAGGAAAATGGTTTATCTTTGTTGGGTAAATAGTAAAGAAGCTATTGCGAGAATTGTAGAAATTTTGTAAGAGGCTCGTAAGGAAATAGGTTTAGAAGTAAACGCTCAAAATACTATGTATCTGATCACCCAGAGAATACATATTGAAGACGATAATTTATAAATTACTTCAAAAACATATTATTTAATATGGTAAATGTGTTTAAATATTTAGGAAATATATTAACTAGGAATAACGATATTATATGGGAAATTAGGACAAGGATACAGTCGGCAAGAGCATGTTATTACTTGGTAAATAATGTGTTGACATCTTGCCTGTTTTCAAGTAATTTAAAGCCCATGATATATAAATAAATAATTCTTCCGGTTGTGTTCTCTATGTGTGTGAAACGTGGTCTCCTAACATTCATGTTGACAACCAATTTAGGCTATTCGAAAACAGGTAGATATTTTGTACAAATTCGGATGAGGCTACTAGGGATTGTAGGAGGTTACTTAGTGATGAGTTACATACCCTGTACTCATCTCTATACTTTCTTAGGATAATCAAGTATCGTAGGTTGCAGTAGGTAGCATGCAGCACGAATAGGAGGATATAGAAGCGTGTTCAGGATACTACTGGCTGGCAAACCCATTGGAAAGTGATCATTGGAACCAAACTACCTTGTGCATTTATTAAATATTTTTAATATTGAAAACCATTTCGTCAGTTCCTATATTTAGAAATAAAGAGATTTTAAACTAACTTGTACTTTAGAACCATTTATGATAATATTGAGATATGAGACTTCCCATTATCTATCAGATTTATAGTTAGTTGAAAAACTACTCCTTGGTACTGGAATCGAGCTCGGGACATTTGGTTTAGTGCTCAACTTCTAGATTAGGCATGATTCATCATGTATGAGGATTGTTCCTATTTAAATTGGTGTGAGGGTAATTCCTAATTAACTTTTGATTAAATTTTAATGAACACCAAGGAAACGGAAATAAGCCATACTAAGTGCTTGTTTAAATATATTGTACAATTTAATATTATAAATTTGTAGCAAATAATTATGCAAATTAAAATTATTTCTGTCTGTTATCAAAACATAAAAGAAAAAAAAAAGCTTTATTTTATAAATAAACCTTATTAACATCAATAATTCTAAAAAAATAATTAGGGTAAACCTTGGCTACACAGGGAATGATTTTCTTCAGTGGCTACATGGTGTAGAGCGTTTTTCTATTATCAGACTGGATCGCCGGTGATGGAGAAAATAGAGTTTGAGTCCCAATCAGGTGTACTCAAAGTTATTATTTATAAATGGTTTTCAACTCTCTTTCCACCCAAAAATGTATGTACGTTTGACGTTTCCTATCCATTATACCTTCCCCATCATTGCAGATAACCCAAACGATTAGTAAGATAGTTAGTTTGATGAAAATAGGATGCTACTGTCCACCTTACTTTCTCATGTAGTACACTCCACTTACCCTTAGACGTATAAGTCTTATCTCAATGGATTATACTATGGCCCTATCGTAAAAGATATATCATAGTGGTAAAATGCAAGGTATGTTTTTTATCCTACAGCGTAGGCGAAGGGTACAAACGAGACTGATGTGAAGATTCTATCTGTGGCTAGCCACCATGTGTAAAATAAAAATATCCTCCAAGGCATTCAGCTAGGAACCAACTCTGACCTGCTGGAACATTGGCAACACGTCCGTAAGTGCATCGAACCACTTGGGGGTAATCTCTGTCAATTATTCATTGCTATATTATGATCACAATTACGTTTTGAGGTGGATATGCGGGGTTCTAATATACATTGAGGATGGTATCACAATATCTCAAAAAGATTTTGCTTACATCAAACCTTTGTATTATAATGGCTTCATAATATAATTATTGATTACACATTTCTAATATCATAATAAAACACACTAATTATCTCTGTCTTAAGTTATTTTTTTATATTCATTATTAATTGATAATCAAATTTGTTAAATAATTTTCACTATATAAAATCTCTTTATCCTTACTATATAAATTGAAGGAACAGGATGTTTATTGCTAGAGACAGCAATCAATGACATAAACTATCTGACCTAAGCATATTAAGTAATAACACTCTCATTCTCAGCTTAGATTTCTTGAATATTTTCTATGGTCAATCGAAAAATATTACAATTCTATTTTTTTCATATGTTATGCACGGTTAAAAAAATATTTATCTAAAAGTTAATAAAAATAGGCTATCATAAAAGCAACATTGTATTTTGAGAGAACCCTAATTACGGTTCGACTCAAGATTTGGCAACAGTCTAGAACGTAGTGTGACGTGTGTATGTGTGTGTAACAGTCTTCCCACCCCTACCTCCCATTGATCCCGGCCAGTTTTTATGTGCAGTTTGCTCCGAGGACGTTAAACAAATGAGTGTGCGTGGCCGCAACCATCATGTTGGTTATACACTAGTTTCAGTTAACTTGAAATCCCCTTTCTTTTTTAGTGGTATCCTGGTCTCATTTAACTCTGATAGAAGTCCTAATGAAAGTTGAATTATAAGTCAAACATAAAAGGGATTTCAAAGCAATTTATTTAATATATCTACAAAATAGGTTTGATTTGGTTTATTTGAGTGTTTATTAAAAACTCTTAGATCAGTGGTTAACTCTAAGACTCTCGTACATATTTACATATTTTTACACACACACACACACACACACACACACAAATATAAATATATATATATAAATCTATATATTTCAAACTATATCATTGTACAGTATACTATTTGAAGAAATATTCCTATTTTAGTAAGTAGAGGTTTCTTGTTCAGCGTATACCACCAGGGTTTGTCAACTATACTGGTCCTCTAATGGATCTGGCGGTGGCAGATATGTAACCATTTTCTGAGTTTGGGCTAGCATGTAGGTGTAGTTAAACCAGACCAATGATATGATAATGATCATCTGGTTCCAATTGAAGTCTTAAACATAACTTATGCTTAATTATCCAGCCAGACCATGGTAACCATAAAAACTGTTCCCGTATGAGAAAAATATCGATTGCGTCTTGGAGGATCGTTCCAATGACCTTTAAACTAATAACCAAAAAGGATGACCACAAGACCAAAGGTCGGACATAAGAAGGGAAAATAATATATGTATAAGAATGGTTTGTAATACCACTCATACTTAGTTATATATATATATATTTCACTACAGAGTATGAATTATTGTTCCCTTCACTATGCTATAAGCTAAAATGGGGTTTTATAAATGTGATGGGCCTGGAATTCAGCTGAATATGCCAGAATACAAGAAAAAATAAAATAATTCAATTTGTATGTGCATAACACGCTTCGATGGTTGCGTGGCCTAACCAGCAACTCTTGTTTTAGACTACACTGTCAAAGACTGGATATCGGGGTTTTATCCCAGTTGGGTGCACTGTGATTTTTCGCAAATTTGGGTGCACTTCCTCTCAATAAAACTTTCCTAATCCCTAAACCATTAGTGTGGTTAGTACATGAACGTATAAACCGAATGGGTAGTAAGACGCAGTGATAAAATAAAATAAGACAATACTCTAACTAAACCACCAAATCCGGCACAACTGTTTCGTGCAAAAGAATCTTATTAATATTATATCCAAACTTCTATGCTGGCGGCCGGTGTTCAATCCTCGGTCCAGGCAAAGATTTATCTGATTACCAAACCCTCCCTTCACCTCTGACAAGACATCTTGTGAATGTGAGGAATGCCAGTCCTCCACCGTGGTTCGGATTCCACGTTAAACTGTAGGTCCTCCATTTGATCTCACAATCACCCTACCATTACACATTAGCGTAAGTGCGTATAACCCGAACGGGTAGTAAGACGCGGTGCTAATAATAATAATAATAGTGAATAGGCTCAAATAATTACTAGTTAGGCTAATAAGAATAATGTTTTTTTTATCACAGCGTATGCTTAGTTATTCGAGTTATAATACACGTAGGCCTATGTAATAGTTACACTAACGTGTTAGGGAATAGGAAAGTTTAAGAGTAGATATACCCGCATTTACTTCAAAGTGAAAGTGGGAAACAATTGGAGGAAACCCACCCTCAGTATACCCAACCGGTATTCAAACCCTACTCTAAGTCAGCAGTCCATTATATAGTGAGATGGACACCTTTAGAGAATTTGACCACCGAAGTGGGTCACCATTCTTAGAAATAGTGACTATTCTCACTAGCACTTTTTCGTGCCTTTATAATCCTTAACTCATTAGCCTAATTAGTACAAAGGTATAGAACCGGAAAGAGTAGTAAGACACGGTGATAAAAAAACCTGATCAAATACCTTTATAATCTGGGATAATATACCTACCACAAATAATTATAATTTTTTTTTTTTAGCTAACAGGTCTTACCACACCAGACTAATTCTAGTTGTGGGGATGAAAAAATGGCTCATAAAATTTGCACCCAAATTAGCAATAAAAGAGGATAGAAAAACTACATCCACTACACATTGCGTGAGTCTTACCATAAAACAAAAAATGTACCCGTATTTACGTGGAGAGCGAGTGGAAATACATTAAGGAAAAAACCTCATTAATACACCAGGGGAAACTTTCAATTATTACGTAAGCAGATTTAGACCAGCTCTTCCCTCATGAAAGCAAGAATAAGCAAACGATCCAGTCCCCCTCATACTTAGATCAATGTCAACTTTTTAAAGAAAAATCTTTTCACATGAACAATAATTTATTTTTTTAAAATTTTTTAGTGTGCTGATTATTACAACGTTGCGAAATAATTCACAAAAAACACTTTTGTCAAATGAATTTAAATTCATTGTACTAAACAGGTAAAATTAAGAAAAATTATGAAATTATAAAAAAAAGTTATTTATACTTAGCTGAAATTATTAAAATGTATTATTTGTGAATACATGAATTACTATCAACCTTCCGCTATAGAGGAGGCGTTGCAAGACAAATAAACTAATGGCTGATCACCAGGGACATTTAATTGGCCTACTCTCGAATGCCCAGACCAAGTATACAGACAGGCGCGGATACAGGGGGGGGTCAAAGGGTCAGCTGACCCCCCTGTGGTGTTAAGAAAATTAATTTAAAAAAAGTATATTTAGAAAGAAAATACCAAAAAATTAAATCATACAAGCTTTTATCTTTCCTAGGGATGTGCGAATAAATTTTTTTTTATCAAATAACACTATTATTAATTTTTAAATTATCTACTAATACTTCTAAATAAAGAGAAAGTTTAGTAGGGGAAAAACCCACTATATTATATTATTTTTATGCTGACATATCTGAGTTTATTCCTTCTTGCGTTATAGGTAGATATAATCCAATATCAAGTTAGTGTTAAAATACTTTTTATTGTTGTTATGAGATTATTATAATTTATTTAAATGGGTAGTAATTAGTGATTTTCAAATATTTTCGTTATTTATAGAGGTTTTATTATAACTTCAAAACTTCTCAAGATGCTAAGGTTATAATGGTTGTCGAAGTGACGAAGTCGAATCGAAGGTGACTTAGGCTTCAACTTTGACTTTGACATTTCGAAGATTTGCACACCCCTACTGAATTCCTAGTGCAGGCTGTTCACCTCATACACCTGTCTTCAACACAAGTAATGGACCGAGTTAAAGAGGGGTGGAGTGTGCTATTTTTAGAAAGACTTACCCCCTTCCAGTGAAAATTACGCTAATCTGTTTCAAACCAGTCAGAGGTAGCTGGAAATATTTACTTTTAGTATACCGGAGCGATTCGTTCGAGTGGCCTTAGACGTGGAACATTTTACGTGTGTGTTTCGTTTTGTTAATGCTTATGTGCAATAAAGTGTAATTTATAAATATTTCAGTCTCTTTGTGATTATAATGACCTATGATGGTTTTATTTACTCTTAGTAAACTGTGAGTGTGATATTTGTGTTTTGTTTTTTATGGTTATTGTGCTACTGCCTATTGTCATTGTGATACTGTGACTTTGATACTTCCTCCTGCTATTCAATTTTGTGATAAATTATTGTCTTTGCTAGTTATGTGATTTGAATGCAAGTATTGATATTATAATGTCAAAAAGAAAGGGACAGACAGATTTATTTTGTTTTTTCAAGAAAAAAAATCCTGAATCAACAGGAAACGAAACTGTGGATTTAATTGAAAATAGTGCGTCAGTGAACTTTATTTGTGACTCACCCTCAACCAGTGGATCTAATTCAAATACTAAAATCTCTATAGAAAGTGTAGGACCAGAAAAATTTGATATTGGCAACTTTGTTGGAGCTGAAACTATTTCCGATGACTTAAAATACCACATGCTAGTAGAACCGTGGACTCCACCACTAAGCTACAAGTTCCCTAATGTTGTTCAGTCAGGAGGTATTAGACATTTTCAAAGATCATGGATGGACAAGTTTGTTTGGTTGACGTACAGTGCTAAGGACAATGGCGCTTATTGTATTGCATGTGTACTTTTTGGATCAAAGGAAGGAGGTAGGAGTAGAATATCTCTCGGAAGCTTTGTACGGACTCCGTTTCTAAACTACAAAAAAGGAAATGAAATGCTTTGCGGACATGCCTCCAATGAATATCATAAAACAGCAATTATAAGATGTTCTGAATTTAAGAATACATTTGAAAACAGGACACAATCAGTTGAAGTCAGACTAAATTGTGAAGTGAAAAAAAGAATTGAAGAAAATCGAGCACGTTTGATACCCATGATAAAGACAGTTATACTATGTGGCCGACAAAACTTTCCCCTAAGAGGTCATCGTGATGATTGAGAGCTTAGCGAAAACGATAGAACAGAAAATAAGGGAAACTTCCGAGCACTTTTAAGATTCCGTATTGATGCCGGTGATAGTGATTTAAAGAATCACGTAAAAACAGCACCCAAAAATGCAACATTTATTAGTAAAACAACTCAGAACGAATTAATTGAAGCTTGTGGAGAAGTTATCCTTAGTAAAATTGTTAAGTCTATTAAAGCAGGGCAATTTTTTTCGGTACTAGCAGATGAAACAACGGATGTTGGAACAGTTGAACAGATGAGTCTTTGTGTTAGATTTCTGGACATACTTTCACTCAAAATTCGAGAAGAATTCTTAGGTTTTGTGGAAGCGAGAAATCTCAGTGGCGAGGCTCTCACAAACTTACTTCTTGAAAAATTAAACAATTTGGGACTTAAAATTGAGAACCTGCGTGGTCAAGGGTACGATGGAGGGTCTAACATGTCTGGTAAAATCAAAGGTGTGCAAGCTCGTATTAGGGAAAAGCAGCCTCTTGCTATATATATGCACTGTGCTTCTCACAAACTAAATCTGTCCATTTCTAAAGCATGTTCTCTAACAAGTGTAAGGAACGCTATTGCTGTGGTCAGTAACGTAACAAATGAAGTAAGAGAATCCAGTAAACGAACAGCTTTAATGAAAGCAAAACTACATGAACAATATCCTGAAGAAACAAAGTGCAAACTCAAAACGCTTTGTGAGACGCGTTGGGTAGAACGACACGATGCATTTTTTACAATTCTTACATGTTTTTGATGCAGTTGTATGTTTCCTACAAGTATTTGATGTAGAAGCACCATCATCAAAGTCAGCACTTTTACTCACCTCAGTTATCAGGTTTGACTTTATTATAACTCTGCATATTGTTTCATTTATCTTCATTCTAACAGTCACGTTGTCTCGTCAGCTTCAAAACCCTTCGTTAGACCTGAAAAACTGCTATAATATGGTAGCAAATGTTTTAGAGACATTGAAAGATTATCGGAATAACCCTAATAAATATACAGAGGTCTATAATGACTCGGTGAATTTGGCTGTAAAACATGAAATTGACATCACTATACCAAGGACCTTTCGGACACAAACTCATGGGCCAAATGTTGCTGCATATAGTCCTGAGGAATATTATAGACTAAATGTTTACCTGCCATTTGTGGACTATCTTATTTCTGAATTGTCAACTAGATTTTCATCAACTGGACATGATAATATTATCACATTATACGGTTTAATACCAGCATTTGCCAACCAAGACAATGAAATTTTATTACAAGCAGCTCAAACATATGCTAATGACCTTCCTGGGACTTTGTCAGAACTTCGTGGAGAGATTGACTTGTGGCAACAACGCTGGAAACATAAATCTAAGGCAGAGTGTCCATCTAGTGCGGTTGACAGCTTAATGCATGCTTCAGATGGTTTTTACGCAAACATTAAAGTTCTTATCCACATTTTGTTGGTTCTTCCCGTGACTACTTGCACTAGTGAGAGATCATTTTCTACCCTAAGAAGGTTAAAGACACATTTAAGGTCAAATATGGATGAGGAAAGATTAAATGGTTTGGCCATGTTAAATATTCATCGAAGCATAGAAGTTCATCCTGATGAAGTTTTGGAGAAATTGGCTCAAAAGAATAAGAGGAAAATGCAATTAATGCATTTATAAAGTATGAGGTACGTTTGAACAATGTTTTGTATAGGTTTTATAGTTATTATTAATTATTACTGTTATTATTAGTAGTAGTAGTTGTAGTAGTAGTAATGTTATTTATAATTAGCATGACCCCCCTATGAAAATTTTCTGGATCCGCGCCTGTATACAGACCTATATATCTAGATAGATATGAAAAAAGATAATTTTAGAATACACAAGGAAAGAAATAAGGAATTGCTAGACTTGAATGGAAACGAGAAACATAATATATAATGGCCTTCAGGCCTATTTATTATCAAAGAATATAAGTCTCATGTGAAATTACAATATATATATATATATAAAATTTGTCCAAAATTATGACAACCTACATGATAATGCAAACAGCTCCTAATTTTTATCGGCATCAAAGAGTGCCATCTCTATGCTGAGCACAAGCTTATATTCAAAGTTTCCTAGCGGGGAAAATATGGGTGGTATATATTTTAAGTCCAATGATGTCATTTTCCACGAACGATAGCGTTAGGCACTTCTCGACGCCTGCGTACAACGTTGAAAGAGCGACAGTTCGGGGGGTAGGTTAACAAGTGATTGCAAATAGCGCATTTTTCTCCTAGCTTTAGTCCTAGCGCCTGCGCATCACTCGCCACTCTGTGAAACAGGGCCGGATCGTGATACACTCCGGGACTTCCTTCTTGATTAACTTGAGCGGTGGACATTCACGTTTGTTGATTTGAGCGGAGGATGTAAACATGGTGCCGGTATCCCAGTAGAACGGGGTGTGTTTACTTTCGTAGGTGGCAGAGGTTATGTGGCGTAGCTGTTTGTGGCCACGGCACAACTATATTTATAATAAAAAAAATTAAATTACTTTTAATCTGATGACCAAGGTTCTTTAATCCATTTATCGATATTTTAATAATTATGATGTGTTCTTATGGGGTGGATGGGTAACTGCGCCAATTTTTCCCGTCTATCTTTGTCTTACGTAAGCACTGTTCTGACCCCCCTTCCCTATTGTCAGCAAAAATCAGCATATTGCAAATGCCCCCTCCCCAACTATGGTGCTTATGTAATACTTGAAGACCCCCTGAAAGGAGGAAGCAGGTATATATATAAATTGGTGGCTATCCTTGAATATAAGTTTTAGCTGATTGTGTATTTATGTATGATGTTTAGTTGTAATTTCTTATCAATAAAAATTATGTAATATTTATAGCCCCAAGAATGATGCTTTAAACCCGGGTTGGGCAGTCCCATCACCAATAACCACATGCGGTGAGTTGGCCATAAAAGTGTGGAGAATTTGAGTTTGATAGAACAAAATTAACTTTCCCTTTTGGCTTTTGCTGTTTTTAATTTGATATTTCCTGTATATCAATGGAAGCATTCTGCGTTTTCAATTAGTCATTGACGCATCACTGCCTTCCAATACTCCCTTCCACTCTCTTTACCAACATTTCGTTTCAGCTCTACATTCAGACAAAAGGATTGTCAAATTTTACACTAAATTGTATTATATTTTCAATAAAAACCATTTTCATCATTTGCGTCTTAGCCAATTGTAACTGAGAAGTAAAAGTACACCTGTTTTGAATATACTTGTTCAAACAGCGTGTGTTTTAAATTTTCATTTGAGCAACCTAATTTCTCAATTTTTACATTGTGTGGCAAATTTAACTTTTCAATCGCCACACATTTTGCCCACCTCTGCTTTAGACCAACCGACCGATGCAGCGGATAAAAGAGATATTAAGAATATAGAGGACTATACACATACATTTAAGACATTCTGGGATGTGGTTTTTCATTATTTATGGAAATTTTGCTCTAAAAACTAGAAGAAGATTTTATTACAATAGGCGAAGCTCTTTAGGTGAATTAAATGGGCTTGTAAACTAAAATATTCCCATTTCTTTATGTTGATGTATGGATTAATCAATTTGTTTGGTTTTTACTCTTAAAAATATCCATCGAAGGGTAAGATGACCCTTTAAAATCTTTCCCGTAAGCTGTAAATAACAAAAGATTGAGGGATTGCGTGATAGCTCCCTTACTTACTCACACAATAGTTCGCACATCCCCCGCTAGGTCTCCTTGGCACTTTTCTTTTCTCGCGCGCCCATGCTGTTGAGAAAAACAACTACTACAACTTTTACCACTGCTATTACATTGCTGGGTTTTTGTTGTATTTTTTTTACTCTTGTAAGATGGATGAGATGGTATTGAACGACGCCTTTGCGACGGACGCCTGCCGTCTTTTGTCAGGAAAGAAGCGGTGTAGCGTAGTAACTGAGGAGAGAGGGTGAACTTTAGAAGGATCTATCTCACAAAGAATGTGAGCAATGGGAAGGATAACACGACAAGAGAGGTTACTAATATTTAAATTTAATTCTGATAATACTTCTCAGGCCTTTATATGGTTTTTATTAAGTTTTCAAACGTCTAAAAAAATACGGATATAATATATTTCATTCCAAATTTTGTCAATTCGATATGAGAACCCTATTTAAATTAGTAGCAAAGGAAGTTAATTGGTTAGAATTTAGATGGATTTTACAAATAATGAAGTCTTAATCTAGTGAAATTAGGGAAGTTGTAATATTTTTAATGTGACACGTTGATTACAAACTCATTAAGTGAAATGTTAATTTGTAAAATTAATATGGTTTTACAAATATGAAGGATTAATGCTACATTTGAAAATAGCTTCCAAAAAAAATTGGATCAATAAATTAAAAGTAGAATGACAATAAATAATATAAGATGTTAAATATGAGTTAAAATTGTAACAGTTTTAATATTAAAACTAAATTAGTTTCATAAATGATTAAATTAAGAGATATTCTACTTATATAGAAGTAAACGATATTGAAAACATTTCTTTAGTTGCTGTCCTTAGCACCTTAGGTATAATATGTACTCGTAGATACATTACAGTAATGGTAGGTATTTAATGAATTTACATGTATTTTCATTTAAATTACTTCTAAGAAACTTTTCAATTTTAATTTTAAAGGTCAACATTACAACATTAAATGTTATAACAATAGTATATGTGTTCCAAAAGAATAATTACACATGCATGCATAAAATCGGTCCATTTTCCTAATTATAAACAATAGTTTTTATTTGTTTGTTTCTTCTTAAAAATTCGTTGAAACACAATATTTTTGCAGAAAATTGTAAACGTTACACTGTCAAAGTTTGTCTACCCACTTAGGTGGCCGCATGGTCTAAGCCATCACGATCTCAATAGACTGGAGTGCCGATGATCGGGATATCGGGGTTTGGATCCAGGTCGGGTTTACCGAGGGTGGGTTTTTCATAAATAATTTTCAACCCACTCTTCCACGTTAATGTGGTTATTCTTCCTCACCCTAACATATTAGATTAATTAGCAAATATGCTAAAATCCCAAATGGGTAATAAGATGGTGTATTAAAGATCTTGTTCTATTTAATATTAAAGGATATAGTTTGCTAACTTAGATCTTAAAAAATGATTTAATCAATTAGTGGCCGCACAAAAAGGCACAATTACTTTATGAAAATGGTTGTTGAGAATAGAATGAAGGTTATAATATAGGAGGATGGTCACGACTATAGTATATGAAGCATATTATGGGTGATATTGGGACAAGTTGTTAGAGTCAACTAAAAACAAAAGCTCCTGATAGGAGTACGTGGAGAGCAGTTGTGGACTGAAGATAAGAGAAGAAATAAGATTCAAAATGTGTCCTTTCTATAATGGTTGGAAATATTTTAGCTCAGAATTGATTTCTTGACAAATGTTCAAACTACCTATGTACTGTACATGTTTTTTTTTGTAACCCTTTTTGTATAATTTAATTTGAATGACATTTTTAATGTGGACTTATAAAAATAAAATGTTTTCTTCACCTTATTGAACCTATGCCATTTTATATTAAATGAAGAATATCTTAACCTAAATAATAATATCGTAAATTAAATTGTTTTTATATATTAATATAAAATTATAAAACCCTAAATAAAGTACTTGTTAAATGGTAAATGACCATATTTGATACTTGAAAACATGCATTGCTAAATTTATTTTGTTTGTTTTAATATCGCGTCTTACCACCTGTTCTAGCTATGATCATATGCACTAATAACTATAATGTCTTAGGAATCGGGAGGGTTTCATTTAGTGGAAGTGTACCTGTATTTTCTTGAAGGGAGAGTGGTAAGCTATTTAGGGAAAAACGCCTTTCGTACATCCCACTAAGATTTGAACTCCGAACTCCCCACCACCATCAGTTCAATCTATTGTGATAGTAACGCCTGAATGTTAATGCTCATTTAGTGTAATGTGCATAGCCCGAACGGGTAGTAAGACGCTGTGCTAAAAGAGAAAAAAAAATAACAGGAAAACAGGATGTGATCAAATACGAAGGATTAATATCATAGCACCAAGATAAGTTCTCGTTTATTACGTGTTTGTTTAGTTGGTAAGTTTCCCACCCTGTTAGTAGTCATCTTAATGTAAAGAAAGCTAATAGCGCAGGTGGGAGGGATGGGGAAGGTAGCTTTGATCTAATTATTTAAAAATTACAAATATTCTCGTAAATCGTCATTGATTTTTTTAATCTTTAAGATAATAATTTAAACCTTATAACTCTTGATAAGCCTGTTGATAATTTGATCCGACATTTTGTTGCAAACAATATTAAAGAACGTCAAATGACTTTTTAATTCCTAATGGGGAATTTCTAAACGTCTTTATACGCGTCTCAATGCTTGGTCTACCATACAACCCTCTTAAATTACTTTCCCACAGTTATTAATAAATAATAAAACATCAAATTTCAAGCCGGATGAAAGCTTCCAAGCAGTTGAACATGAATCCCTTTTGGGGACTCGAGTGTGTGCTTTATACCAACCAAGTGTAATACTAGATTCCAGACAAACTCTGGTGCATTTCTTTGAAACTATGCCTATTTTATCTTAAACCTTATATTTTAGAATTAAGGTAAGCAATTGAAATCACACCACAACTAATACTAACTAACCAAATTACAGTTTTTCATCGGAAGATATCTCACTAGGAATAAACAAAATTCATAAAAAAGAGCAATTCAAGTTACCAAAAATATACACCATAATGACTTGACATGGAAGTGATCTTCTTTCATGATAAAGACCCTGAGCCGCCTCTATATCAGTTGGCACAGGAAGAGAGAAAGAGAGGAAAAGAAAGAAACACAGCGAAAGCAAAGAAAAAGTAAACTTTTGAGCACTTCCCTGGCGCCTGGATCTTTTTTTTTTTTTTTTTTGTGCCAACAACATAAAAGAGAGCTTCTTTCTCTTCCGTTGCATGGGTAAGCCCTTCATCTTGCTAACGCTAAAGCTGCATCCCAGCGGTAAAACAAACAAAAAATATTTATCTACCCTCACTTACAAATGTTTAGATGAGGAAATAAATTGAATGTAGTCAAACATATAATCCTTTATGTCTCCTCAGAACTTTATTATGATACCGAAGGTCAAAATTAAAACTGTAAATGTTAATCGTAAATATTAATTTAATATGCCTTTAAGTTTTGTAGACATAAGTTTAATAATTGTATGCACCAGTAATCACAAATTTATATCCAACAAAATATAAGAGAAAAATAAAGAGGAAAATTAATTGCCCTAATAAGAAACCGTCTAAGGACAGTAGGATGTAACCCACTTGAAGAAAAAAGTTGCAAGTTCACTTAGTGGATTTGGTTGAAAATTCAAACCCATACTTGCTAGATTCCTTGAAGTTTAATAAAGTAAATGAGTGTTACACTTAGTAGTAATATTGGACACCCTTACTAATGCATCATTCTAACATGATATGATAATTGACATTGATATGATAATTAATGTGTAAGTATATCTAGAACTTATAATAGGCTAAGCCATTATGGTATATTAATTTTTCCTACTGACACTTCAGGTAAAACCTCCTCACGAGATAGAACGTTACTCTAAAATATAAACTCATTGTATAAACACACACACATATATATTTATATACACATAATACACACAGGACTGGCAAACTAACTGAATAAAATATAACCCATTTAGACACTACCATTAAAATTCAGACCTCTTGTTGAATATTCTAATTAATGTCTAGTGGTAGTCCAGTTTATTCATTCAAATTTATTTGTTTATTTTCTTTATTTATTGTATTTGATGAAGTTAAGGCTCGTTTGCCTTGTTTTACATTTAATCAAACGATGAAACAATGAAAAAATACTTACAATTATAACTAGAATTGACTAATGTGTAAATTTAATTTCTAGTTTAACTACACTTATTCCTTAATTCATTTATCAATTATCTATTCCAAAATACATATATAAGCAATTTTCTTAGCACCTCATTTTAATACCCATCCGAGTTATAGGCTTATGTTCTAGTTATGCTAGTGGTTTTTGGGTTGAGGAAGGCTATATTTAAAAGAATTTTAACTACATTTGCATGAAGGGAGAATGTAAAACCATTTTGGAAAAATCTAGCCTCAGTACACCTGACCAAGATTCAAACCTTAAGCTTCCCATAATCAGCAGTCTAGTATACTACGAGAGTAGTGCCTTAGACCATGTGGTCACCGAAGTGGGTATAAGCAGTGTTATTTTCGTATGTTTAGCAAGCATAGCCCACTAGATGCATGCATAAATAGTAGATTATTTAAATATAGTCTGGGTTCAAACTAGGTTCGTCTAGCAAGATCATCAATGAACAGCTCCCCCTTTTTTCATTTACATGATAAATATACATATAAATTTATTCCATTACAAAACTTCTTACATACATCGATTTCAAATTATTAATCCCCTAATATCACTAATGAACTATTGAAGCATTAACCCGCCTCGGTGGCGTAGTTGGATAACGCGCTTGTCGTGTTGAGCTCGACTGCTGAGGACGGGGAGATCGAGGTTCGAATTTCGGTCGGGTGAACTGGGGGTGGTTGATCCTAAATGGTTTTCCACTCTCCCTCAACGCAAATGCGGGTTCACTTCCTATAACTCAACTTTCCCAATTCCTAATCCATTAGCGTAATTAGTACTTAAAGCGTATAACCCGAACGGGTAGTAAGACGAGGTGCTAAATAATAGTAATAGTAGTAAATAATATTGAAGCATTAATTAAATGTAGTCTATATACGTAAAGACTATAAAATACATCAATAATAATGGGTGGATATATGAATACTATTATGTATACGACCAAACTCTAGAAGTCATAAAATAGATGGTTGAGCTAAATATAAAGATAATAGAAGGTAGCGCCAGTTGGAGAAACACATCTGATTGGTTGAGTGTGTGACGTCACTCAGTACACTAGCCAGCGCTTAAAGCCATGCACTTACGTGTTTTTTTCAATGAATACTTTCAAGTGATTCATTTTTAATGAAAATAAAAACTAAAGGATTTTTTTCACATTTGTCATTTATTATAATGATCATGTTGAGAATAATCAACTACTGTTTAATTTACTAAAATGGTGTCACGTGCTGTTTTATTTTATACAAATCACTACTTATATTCCATAGACATTCAAATTGTCTGTAACAGTCGGGGTCGGTTTGTTCGTCTCGCCACTTAAATACAATGTTTTCTAATCAATAAAAGTTTAAGTTTTAACTTTGAATTAAAGCGTGAAATAATAATTAAGTTTAATGAAATGAGTGCTTTGAAGCTCATTTTGTATTAATCTTCAGTGAATCACAGAAAATGATACGTGAGAACATGGCTTAACATTCACAAAGCTTTATGGAAGACAAATTAAGTCCTTTATAAATAATTATTGTTAGAAATTATAATATCACGTTTGAGAATATTAAACATATTAATACATATTTAAAATTCACACCAATAAATGAGAAAACTGAATAAATTACGCTTAAAAAACTATAAAATATGTTCAAAATTACTTATTATTATTAGCACCGCATCTTACTACCCGTTCGGGCTATACGCACTTACGCTAATGTGAAATGGTAGGGTGATTGTGAGATGAAATGAAGGACCTACAGTTTAAAGTGGAATCCGAACCACGGTGGAGGCCTGGCATTCCTCACATTCACAAGCAAAATTACTTACGTGTTGGAACTATTGTATTAAAACTGGCAACATTCAATTTGTTTTAAGTTCTTGGCATTTTAGTTAACTTTCAATTTAGCATCAGAAATATCAAAGTCACTATCGGCATAATGAATGGAACATATTCGAGCAAAATTTATATTAATTGTGTTTTTCCTTTTACATTTGAACTCCCATGTGCAGAAAATTTCTGGATTCTAAAGAAAGGAGTAAAAAATATAAATTATTACCCTTGCAGTTTCGTTTATAGTTTACACATAGTGCAACAGCAATGCTAGGCATTTTGTGTGTCTATTTGAAACACATGTAATTAAAATTGATGAACGTACGCAAATATATGAGCAAAAAGCCTAAAATTCTTATTGTTCAATGATGACTTGTGCCTAACGTGCCTAACGTACGTAAATAAATGAACAAAAAGTCTGATTGTTCAACAATTACTTATATCCTATATATTATATTTTATAAAAGAAATACTATTATAAAATAATAAACATCTTGATAAGAACAATACAACTACATATAGTAAGCATTCCCACATATATTTAGTATTATAGTTACTACTATTTAATCATTAATTTGAACATCCCTACTTTATTTTATATTAGCATATTAAAAAAGATACTTGAGTGGTAAATATAACAAAGTAACTAACTATACACGAAAAAACCACTACCAGGGAAATACAAATAAATAAATAATTATTAAGATAAATGAAAGGACCGCCCGAATCACATGGACCTCATGACACACATGCTGTGTACTGTGTGACGTATTATTGTGGCTGACGTAGGCAAAGACTTCAACAAATTCTCCCAAATGGTGCTACCTATCTATTCTCTTTACATTGATTGAGCTCACTAAAATAAATCATTTGGGATGTAGAGTTGAATAAAAATAACAAAGCGTCAGAACTGTCACCTCACTTTACTAAAACCCTAACGGCCCAAGGATGTAGGGATCAGTGCACTTAGCTACAAGCCTACGGGTCCCGGGCTCGATTCCCGGCTCGACCATCGGGTATTTTTCCCGAAAGGGTAAGTACCGCAAGTCACCAGGGTTTTATTAATTAGGCGTAAGCTAGGTTTAAGAAGCTTCTACTGATTCTCACCCACAAATTCACTATCACCATCACCTCTTCTAGGCGGGATATGGAAAGAGCTCCCACGGAAAGTATGTACGATTAGTAGATTCAGGTGTCCCCTAAGCAATGGTACATTAGTACGGGCTAATCTCCCCACAAACTGGGTTACGAATGATGAAACCCAGACGCGTAATAATAGTATTACTACAAACCCTGTAATTTACACAAGTTATAAAGGGTGAGCTACAAGACTTTTTTGCCTTGGTAAGATGAAAATATTATTAAGGTCTGGATGTTGGGTACGTGAGAAAAGTTCATTGTTTTAGAAGTTGTTGTTTTTTATCAAAATTTTTGCTATTAAAATAAATAAAGCATTTCTTCAAGAGTTAAATTTTATTCACATGATGACCTCAATATTTCTTGAATATCTTTCATGGGTGTCCTGGAAGTTAATGACATCTTTTTCTCTTCATTTAAAAAATTTCCCTTCTAATGCAGCTTTTCTGATGACAGATAAACTCAACAACTGTCAGTAAAACCATATGAAGAACATTCAACTCTATGTTTGTACTGAAGCAATATTAATTTTTTATTTATTTTGTATAAAACAATTCTTTACTAGAAAAACTGCAAAAACACCGGCTGGTTTCTTGCGTTCTCTAAATTCCCACCTTAATAGTGTTCGTTTATTACAATAACGCCATAAGTCACATCATCGTACCATCATATAATTTATTTTTATAGCATCGTGTTTTACTAACTGTTCGGTTTATTCGCTGTCATATGGTTCAGAAACATAACAGCTTCTTAGATTTAGATTAATATAATAGTGATTACTATATATTTTGTAATTAATTTAATGACGTGTCTGTGCTCCATAAAATCTGTAGCTAAGTTTTCGGAAAGTTTAACCTGTACTAATGTATCGTTGCCGGTTGCCCAGAGGACGCCCGAATGTACTACTCAAACATTATTTTGTGGAGGTTGTTTCTATGTGCCGGTGAAATGATAAGATGATGATAGTGAATATGCTGAGGTAAAGCCAATGAATATCTAAACTGAAGGCTTACTAACCAGACCTTGGCGACCATGGGAATTATTCCCCCTTCGATAAAAAATACCCCAGTACCAGAAATGAATTGATCCCGGGATCTCTAGGTCAGCAGTCAGAGATTCTGACCACTGTACCATGAAGCCGTTTATTCATTTGGTGTAATTCTTAATTTTAGAAATGATATTAACTTTTTTTTATGTTTTTAGGTAAAGAAGTATTCATTCAGCTCCTGTGTTTACTAGAAGAATGATGTATTGTGGCAATACTGATGTAAATGCCGTCACAGATGCGTAATAAAACGTATTCAGTTACGACAACTTCACAATATGTCGCATGTTAACAATTAGTTCCCAGTTATAATGGACCGTGACTTCATAGGACCGAATTTGAATATATAAACGTAAATTAGAAAAAAAAAAAAATCATTATTGTATCGGAAATAAATGCAACAAAATTAATCAAGAATTTTATAGGTTTATTAGTTTCCCGCGGTATCGGTACGGAAAACGGGAATAAATTTAAGAATAATTTCCCATTTTAGGTTTAAGTATATCTATTTTTCAAATTTATAATTTTAATTTAAACTTAGATTAGCCATTCATTCCAATAAATAATAATAATATTTAGCACCAAGTCTTACTACCCGTTCGGGTTATACGCTTTAAGTACTAATCACGCTAATGGATTATGAATTGGGAAGGGGATTTAGAGGAAGTGAACCCGCATTTGCATGGAGGGAGAGTGGAAAACCATTTAGGAAAGACTCCCCCCCCCCC
>CABFVX010000046.1:415907-565401 GCA_902151425.1 Timema shepardi
GGGGGGGGGGGGGGGTAGGTTTGCTTGTTGCCATGAGAGGCGGGATGGTATGAAAGGGTTAGAATTTGATCGAGGGCACGAAGGGTAGTGGCAAACCCCTTGTCCTAAGTGACCAGAATCCCCTTATGTTGGTTTCCTTCCTCTACGTCTGGAGATCCGAAGTAAGGCTGTTTCGTGAAGATCCGTGTGAATCTTCAACCTTAGCTTGGAGTTTTTCTTATTGGTGACCCAGTAGAAATTTTCTCCGCAGCGAGACTTGACCCTCAAGGGCAGAATCCTGAGCTTCTCTGGTCTTGTGTCGTGGTCGTGGTTGTGGTACAGAAGCTTGCTTACTGATGCAG
Source organism: Timema shepardi (assembly GCA_902151425.1). Lineage (NCBI taxonomy): Eukaryota > Metazoa > Arthropoda > Insecta > Phasmatodea > Timematidae > Timema > Timema shepardi. Next base: position 416,249 of record CABFVX010000046.1, read on the forward strand.
ATGCTTTATCAGTAATAGTTGATCCATCTGGCTACATGTTTCTGAGGGTGATTGCGTCATACTGAGAATCTTCTCGATTTTCTCCATGATGGAGGGGTCAGTCCTCTAGACTTTCCTGACTTGTTCTGGTATAAAGGGTGAAGATTGTCATGTGGTAGCGATCCCTTATCTATTGAAATAATTGTCTTTGTGGTGGTAGTAGTAGTCTGCCTCACTTAAGTGTTTTAGAGGGAATTCTTGAAAGCAGATACGGAAAAAGTTTATCTGTTCCAGCCAGATGCTCGGTTGATAAATTATATTCTTGCGAGAATAGACGTATCCTGGTCAACTTGGGTCTCCCATATCTCATCCTATCAACCCATTTGAGGCACCTATTTTTGGCCATTAGGGTGAACGCTCTGTCTAGGTACATGAAGTACCGCTTGATTGCTCAAATAACGTCCAGGCCTTCGTGCCCTTTACAATTATATTTGTAGTAGCGGTAGACCACTTTTCACTGCCATAAGAAATAACCCCCCTTTCTCCAGAAACTTCTTGTTAAAGAACAGTTCCTAAATCTATCATGATAGCTTCTGCCTGTAGAATAAAATTCAAGTTGGGATCAGGCCACGAGCGCTTATGGATATTTGAGACAGCTGTTTTTAATTGTCGAAAACATCTTTTTTGGGCTCTTCCCATCCAGAATTACTTCGTTTTCCTGTGTGTGAATACAGTGAGTGTTTGGGCGATATACGTGATTTGTGGTATACACTCTCGCAACCAATTACAAAATCCTAGGAATAGTTGCCTGTTTGCAATTTGCTGGGTTTTTGAAGGTCTGGATGGCCTTGAGCCTTTCTAGCTGAGGCTGAAATCATTCAGAGGTGATGACATGCCCTACATCTTTGATTTAATCCTTTCTAAATGTGCATTTTTCAACTCCGCAGTGGAGCTTGTACAGAGATCGTCTCTCCAACACTAGTTCTAGGCTATTCATGTGGTTCGTAAACGTATTTAAAGAGATGATATTATAATCCATGTACTGAAAACAAAACACTTTAAAGTATCCGGTCAGCGCATGTTGAGTTATCACTTTTGGAACATTCTTGGTGCTCCCTTTTGGACAAAATTCATTACTTTTAACTGAATATTCTTTCTGTCTGAAGTCATAGTGTTTGTGAGCGATTTTTAGCTTCTTTCCTTGGAAATTTGCCAATATCCAGCATTTAAGTAGAGTGATGAAATGATGGCTGTATCTATTTCTTGTAAGAGTTGAAATTCATTTCCTGGGGCTGTCGTCTTGTATAACAGAGTTTACTTGTCTGTACTCTAAACAAAACCATGGTTCCTTTCCCACCTTTTGGACGATGACAAAGATAGAGTGTATTTGGGAGTAGATGGGTCCTACGGGGATTGATAGATGAGCTATTCCCAATACATTAAGCTACCTACTTTTTGGCGAGGCTGATTATGTGAGCAATTGCTCACATGAGGCCTTACTTCTTGTTATAGTTGTTCCGGAAGTGTAGGAAGTTTTCATATGCTTCAGTGTCTATGAATGCGCTTATGTTTTTCCTTAATATTTGAGTAGGTATTATAGTTATCAGATGTTCGGGTTTGCTTCCTAGTCATGAAGTGTTGGTCACGGGTAAAGTGGACACTAGTTTCGTCCCTGATACCTGTGTTTTCCAGCTCTTGGGGGTGGTCCTTTGGGGTGTGTCACAATTTTTGAGCCTTATTATCTTTAAGTACTATGAAATCCCGTTGGAAATATCTTGCTGGGCAATGACGACAATATGGGAGTTGCTGAATCTCTTTCAAGGGCTTGTATTTTAGAGGACAACTTGTGAGAAGATACCGTGGGTTTTATGTCACTATGGATGGCCATGGTCTGGTTGACCTAACTATTTGTTGAAGTCTTTGAGGCTGTGGATGGAAATGATCGTATGGTAAAATGTATGACTTTGGTCATTCTAGTTATGATTTGGACCTCCATCTCTGTTGGGAATAGGCATCGAAACGATTATATTTTCTTCAACTGGAAGTGCTCTGTGGGTTCATAGGAGAGTTGATTTTCCTCCTAAAGTTTGGCCTTGAGGTGTATTTTGACGGCGTGGGAGTTGAACCTTTCCTGGATTCTTCTTGATGCTCCTTCTCAAGTCCAGGAATTGTGATCATAATAAAACAATCAGTGAAGTGCCTTTTCTCTAAATTGTTCTTTTAGTGTCTTTATCCACCCTTACTAAGATATGCTACTTGTCTTCAGAAGGGTCTTTAGCTTATTCAAGAGTAGGAAGGATCATAAAGTTCGAGACATTCAAAGATGAGCAATGCGTGTGTTAGCGTGTTTGAAAATCCCGACTCAGACATGCTTGGAGTGGTCTGAGCATTCCGTTTCTATGTGTTGAATTCTTTTGATTCTTGCCTCTTACTCTCTCGACAGTCTTCTAAGTAGAGGTTAGACCCTGGGTCTCTCCAGGCTGGTACCCCCTTCCTAAACATACGAAATTAATCAGTCGTTACCTGACTCACAATATATTTCGTTTTTCCATTCAATCTACTTTCTTCCTTACCGCACAGTTTAGCGTTCCGTGTGCGGAAAGCCTGTGCAAAGTTGTTTAATATGCACTTGTTGGGACTGTTAGTTGCGATGACCTTGGAGTAAGTATAAATACCTTGGAGTAGGGTGAATTGCCCTTGGTGCAAGTTGCTATGATCTTGAAGTGAGTTGCGTTAATCTTGGAGTAAGTTGCATTGATCATGGAGTAAATTGCGTTGAACTTGAACTTATGTGCGATGACCTTGAAGTAAGATGCGATGAACTTAGAGTAGGGTGCCATAATTTAAATAATTTGGAAACGAAGAAAGTGTATTTGTTGAGATGGGCCCACTAAATATATTTCATTTTAGAAAGTTTAGACGTAGGGTCCCTCGTTGTGGTACCATATTGTTACCGCCTTTTTCTATTTTTATTCCACTGTGAGAGTTCCCTCTGTGGATTATTGTTGAAGAGTAGAAGAGGGTCATCTTGGCTGCAAGGCTCAAAGAAGTGGTTTATTGGATATAAGTTTGTCGAGGTGGTAGGTTCCCATGGAGTGCTAATAATCGGCGTAGCTGTTTTGTCTAGGAATAGTGGGGAAATACCAGTTAATTTTATCCCATGGAAGGGTTTTAGGCTAAGTAGAGACAGATGGGGTGAATTTGCATCGTGTAATTCTAGGGGATTTTAGGTAGGGACTTTATGCTGAGCAAATCTATGGTATAGAGGGGAGAATATGAAGTTTGGGGTATTATATGATCTGTATTCTTGGGAAGGAAGTGGGTGAGGATATCAAGTAAAGTCGGGTAGAGGGCAGTGTGGCGTATTTTGGGAGGGTTAGTTGTGATTTAGAGGCAAATTGGTAATTTATGCGGAGGGGGGATATGAGGTGTAGTGTGGGAATTTTTCTTGGTTCCTCCGTGGTTTCTAGAGCTGGGCATTATATATCCTCTCATACGGGTGTCTAGTCCAAATATAAGTCTCCCTAGCTAGCCTCTGAAGTGTCAGTTTTGTCTTAGTCTTATAAACCGTAAGTTTTAGAGGAGAAATCGGTCAGGCGCGTACACTGGGTAAGAAGGGAGGTGGACACTATGGTCCACTAAATTGGGCAGGAGATCAGCCAGGAGTGGCACGTACCCTGTTAGATGGATTCTTTAAACGACTAGGAGTGAACGGATGGTTCAAAAAAGGTGAATAGTGAAGCGTCTGAGACTGGTGATTACTCTTTGGTAAATCAGGTGCTATTTCCATTAGGAGTTGGTTCTCGAAAGGTGTATCACTATTCTTAAAAGGTTCATAGATTCAGTCAGAATTTTAATGCTTTTATTGTACAGTAATATTCCTTAAATCTACCTTTTAAAATTAACGGCACGCGTGGGTTTATATTTACACTCTTACAAACCATAGCTATAACTTGTAAAGCTTAAATTAATAAACATATTACACAATTTACCTTACAAAAGTATATAGTAAGGAGAATTTATTTACAATTACTATCGATGATAATTTATTAATTGGCTCTTCTGTCTGTATTTATACTCCATACCCATGAAGCTTGCTTGATGAGCAGGGTAGAAAGAACACCGATTCCAGTTGTTCAGTATGGGAGGTAGTTCTACTTTTTGTCACGAGGGGCGGTACGGTCGTAATAGGGTTAGAATCTGGTCATAGGTGCGACGGTCATAATAATATCATTAATAATAAATTGATCGGCATGTGCACAGAATCAGAGTGGCAAACCGGTAATGTCAAGTTTCTACATGGAATTAAGTAGTCCGATATCAATGGTCGAGCTCCTCCACGAAACCTGAAGAAAAATATTATACGTATCCAGAGTGTAATAGCCTATTTCTTCCACTTTTATGGGGGTTAGAAGGGATCTATGAACTTTCCTCCTACGTTGCAAAGAACTCCACGGAAATAGGAAGAACTTCGTTTACAAAATTAAATAAGAACAAAAATCAAAAGTGCATGAAAGATTAGGTTAATCTAAGTTTGTTAAGACCCATAAATATAAGTAGCAATTATAGAAGGTTTGAAAGCTATGTTTGTTTCATATTATTATTTTTAACACTATTTTTTTAATTGGTCTGTCTATCACGGATCAAGTATTCATCAATGCATGAAAGAATAGGTTAGGTTTATTTGGTTAGGTACCATGATTATATATAATATATAAATACATATTATATATATAATATAGATGGAAGTTTAAATTATATATATATAATATAAATGGAAGTTTAAATTATATATATATAATATAAATGGAAGTTTATAAAGTTAAGCTTATATATCATAATATTTAGTTTTAACACATTACTTTTTGAGATGGTTTTCCTATCACGGAACACATGAAAAGTTAGGTTAACTTTTGTTGGGAATGAACAATGATTATATTATTGATTGAAAGTTAGGTTTGAACTAGGCTATTGCACTTGGACTTCGTGTAATCCCTTCTTTGAGGTGTCGTAGAGGAACTCAACCATCTTCTCCATCTCTCCCACAGTTTAGGAACTCAATCCCCTCTCCTCAGTGAAGGAATTCGACTATGGAATAAAGGGAACTTTTTTGAATAGGGGAGTAAACTATCTCTCAAGAAGGAACTTGGCCATATCCTGGAAAACCATTTAAGAAAAATCATTATTAGTAAACCCTGACGTCTATAATGAGCTCAACGTTAAGACCGCTTTCCCACCAGTAGGGTCTATGCCTAACTTTATATTAATTAAATATAAAATAACTAGAACATTTTAGAAAATATTCTAATTGATCTTTCGTAAGGATTGAATGAATATAATATAAGTCAAGACTTAAATATTATCTTTAATAATTTATGAAAGTATGGTTAAAATTAGATAGTTGATAAATTAACTCTTGCGTATAATTGATATTATGATTAAACCTTACAGGACGTTAGCATACTTTGGTATTAACTATTTACATTTACGAGTGCTGTAATATGAGTCAAATAGGTACAAACTGATAACATGATATAATACACTATTAATTGACCACTTAATTAAAATTAAAATAAAAGTCAAACAATTATAACAGTAACGAACTAGTTTATAAAGTTAAATCTAATATGTAATATCAGTCAAATAGGAATGAATTAATAACATGGCATAATACACTATTAATTACAATTATTTTAAAATGAAAGTAAAATTTAAACAATTATAACAGTAACGAACTATTTATGAAAGAAGTTAAACTATGGGACATTTCAAATCACTCATCAATTTTGTATAACTTATTTTAAATTGTTGTTTTAAATTGTCCCAAAGTTTAACTTTTTCTCTTCATTTAAAAAGTCTCTCATCTAATGCCGCTCTGCTCATGATGGATATTCAGGAACTGTTGAGATCGACATGTGGAGATAATTTAACTCTATGTTTGTACTAGAGCAATATTTTATTTATTTTAGCCAATAAAAGTTTTGACATAAAAACTGCAAAAGACACTGGCCTTTTCTCACGTCTCCTTCCATTCCACCTCAAACTATGAAATCTGTATTTTTATTTAAAAGAAGCTACTTGGTTGCCTTTACAAATACAGTCCTTCACACATTATATATATATATATATATATATTATTTGTGCTCATCTTCGATGTATTCGTCGTCAGGTCTTCAATGAAATAAGAACAAGAGTCTAGTAAGAGGAGATGATGACGCCGTGGAGACGCGGTGTCGCGTCGAGCCGTTCCGGACGCCCGCGCCGCGACAAGGCCCCCGCTTCTTCACGGCTTCCTCCAACAAGAAGACACCCCCACCCCGGCCAGGAGCCGACGTGGCACCGACACCCTGCTGCCGCCATACAACCCTCTCCCCCACACTCCTATGCCCCCTAAACCAAACTCACAACTCCTATCACCGTTCATTCGACCCCACTGTCAACAACGTCGTATTTTTTTCTATTTTTTATTTTTTTTTGGCAACCGTTCTTCTTAGCTCATGTCCAACTACCACCAGATACTTCCTAGTACATTTTTAATTTAAATTTTAGTATAACCATACAAAAAAAATATTTGAGATTAATGTAAATACAGTTAAAAATATGTACTAATGTATTTATTATATATTGTTGTAATTGCGTCTCATTGTTCATTCGGGATTCACGTATATGTACTAGTTACGCTAATGGGTTAGGAATGAGGCATTTTTTTCAGCACATATTATTACACATTCGGGTTGTACGCCTGTGCCAATTACACTATAGTGTTAGGGATTAGGAAGGTTTAATGGATATGAAATGCACCATCATTTGCGTGGAGGGATAGCTGATAATCCTTTAGTAAAAACTATCATAAACGTATCTGACGAGAATCGAACCCCGATCTCTCTGACTTTGGAAATCTAGGTCAACACTAGAGTAATGCGTTAGAACACGCGGCCACTGAAGTGGGTAATAAGACCTGTTGAATTTAGAGGTATTGTATACAAAATTTGCATGGAGAGACACTGTAAAACCATTTAAGTAAAAACCACTTTCCCGACACACAGTCGGGATTTGAACCTTTATCTTCTTGAGAACGGTAGTCAAGTTTATTGCGAGAGAGGCGCTTTTGACCATTTGTCTACTGAAGTGGTTTATAGCGTTCTAGATATAAGTAGGCCCATTGATTCTACTAAAATATTAGTGGGACTAAAGCTCTGTGGTTTTTTTATTGATGGCCCTACATCTAACAATACCGGCCCCATTGATCGCGGTAAGAAAATATCATATGAATTATAAAAATGCAAAGAGAAATAACATTCCAAACCAAATATTTAAAGTACACATTAAAATTTTACAGTGTGCTTTGTCAATGATCAAGACAAACTAGGTATAGCCTACAACGGGTAAAGTAAAAGCTAGAAATAATAAATAATGTTTAAGATTTTAATCCCAATGCGAGTGTATAAACAAACATTTATTACAAAAATGCAATTCTAAACTAATAAATATAGTTAAACCCAACGGCGTCATCTAATACAATACTCTGACAAAACCATAATCAAACATTTCAAGTCATTTACGATGAAGAATAATTAATTTTTTTGGTTTGTACCTTTAATACAATGTTGTTTTTTAGCTTTACATCTAATTAATCGTTCAGGCAATACGCTTATGTGATAATTACACTAATGAATTTAGGGATGAGGAAGGCTATATTTATTGGATGTGTACAGCATTTGCCTAAAGGGAGGACAGAAAATTTTGGAAAAACACCCTCAGTACATCCGATCGAGATTTAATCCTCGATCTCTCCGTCATCAGTAGTCTAGTCTAATGAGAGATTAGCGCCTCAGACGATGCGGTCATTGAAGTGGGTGTAAGAGCTGTTAAAATATTAATCCAAGGAATAGTGATAACAACAAGGATCAACTTAAAGGCAGTTACTACTAATTAGCACTGTAAGAAGTAAAAATTATAGTTATATCTCACTTGTGAAAAAAATAATTCTAGAGCCCCTGTCAGTATTAAATCTTAAATCTTTCAGTTAACTGTAATAAAGTGTCATACAACCTTTTTACAGCAAATCAAGAATAAATACCACTTGAACATTTACATTATAGATTTCCCGATTTGTATAGTGTACTGTCAATAATTTAATCCATTCTTGATAAAGGTATTTCTCAAGTTTTTTATTATTCTTTTTTATCGTAGAGTCGCGGTGCTAAAAAAAAGTTTATTTAACTCTTTGAAAAATTTGAAAGCTATCAATCAATCAATCACCACTACTAATATTATTATTATTATTATTAGCACCGCGTCTTACTACCCGTTCGGGTTATACGCACTTACGTTAATGCGTAATGGTAGGGCGATTGTGAGATGAAATGAAGGACCTACAGTTTAACGTAGAATCCGAACCACGGTGGAGGCTTGGCATTCCTCACATTCACAAGATGTCTTGTCAGAGGTGAAGGAAGGATTTGGTAATCAGATAAATCTGTGCCGGGACCGAGGATTGAACCCCGGCCGCCAGCATAGAAGTCTGACACCTTACCCCTAGACCGCCAGGTCACCCATCAGCACTACTGTTTGAGGATAAGAAACTTACGAAGATGTTTGGCAAATTAAATAATTTTATTATCTATAGATATATATGTGTGTGTGTTCATTACAAATATTAAAATAATCTATTTTGCATTTTTGAACACTGTTAATAATAATGTCTCCTGAAAGAATAATATACAGTCTTAATGTGAAATTCCTCCATATTCAAAACTTATGTATCAAAATCACTTTAAATATATTTCAACTTTGATTAAAACTTCTGTCTTATTAATTATTGTGATGTATTCCACCTAGATCGTCATTGGTTTAGTGTTTTAATAAAAACGCCATGGCGTCAGCGAGTAATGGGAATCAAGCACGCAAGCTACCACCTTCTGTTTCCAAAGATAGTGCCAACTTCTGTGGACATAGGGTCTCATGTGGTTAGCATAACAAACCCTGCGGCCATTAATCTCAGTTTTCTGGACCGAATTAACTACTTTTCATACAATTAACTCTCCATCTGTCCTCTGAATTGACCCTGTTCCAGACCCACTGCTTCACAGAAAATCTGGAAGTGCCTGGGATCGATCCGGGGACCTCTAAATTTGTAGTCAGGGACTCATACAACCAACCATAGAGGCGGCATATGTATATAATGTAACAACATATTATTTTTTAGCAAGACCAGTGATATTAGGGAGTAAAAGTGCAGGAAAAGTGGAGGAGAAATCCTATCAACGCTTTAAACCTCTCTTGACTGATATAATAAATACTTTTTTATATACTTATTTTGTATGCATAAGTCAAGGAATGAATCAGTTTGCTTCATTACTTTTCAGATAGAATTGTATTAAGCCTATAGCCTAATAATATGTGCTGTAGAGTCCACAATTTGATCAAAAATGAAATCTCGGACCTTTGATTTAAGAAGCCAAGTTACATAGCTTTCAATGTCAGTTGCTTTGGACATAAGCTTATCTTACCGATTTATAAATACTTCATATTTTAAGATTGACATTGAGGGATCCCAGAAGCCGGATTTTCCGCTTCTTATTTGTTGTGAGGCTTTGCCTATTTCATTAACCTGATAGTATACCCTGCTTAAATCATATCTGGGAAAGTCCAGGAGCTTTATACGGTGACCACCAACCCATATTTGAAAGACCAGTCAAAACCCTGGTCAAGACGAAGTATTTAAGTTGTTCCTAAGAAGGACATGTGCAAGTCTGCGAGATCACTTGGTGGAAAGGTTGTCCTATAAACTACTAGCCCTACTTTAGTTAACGCACACATACAAATGATGCAAATAATAAACTGGTGGTGGCTGTCTCAGCATAGGGATTGGCAGTCTCAGCGTAGATGGGGGCTGTATCAGCGCTGGGGGGCTGCAAACGTAAATGGTGGTTGTTTCAGAGTAGGTGGGAGCTGTCTCAGTGCAGATGAGGGTAACGTTGAATGTATATCTATACATTCAACGAGGGTAATCTCAGTGTAGGTAGGGGTTATCTCAGCGTAGATGGGGGTTTTCTCAGCGTAGTTGGAGGTTGTTCCAGCGTAGTTGGGTGTAGCATCAGTATAGGTGGGGGTTGTTCCAGCGTAGTTGGGGGCTGTATCAGCGTAGGTGGAGTGTGTTCCAGCGTAGGTGGAGAGTGTTCCAGCGTAGTTGTGGGCGGACTCAGCGTAGATGATGGTTGTCTCAGTGTAGGCAGGGGCTGTCTCAGTGTAGATGGATGATGTATCAGCGTGGTTGTGGTTTGTGTCAGCGTAAGTTGGTTATACTGTTTCTAATACACCTTTTACTACTCAAACGTCCAGCGTTATGAAGAGGGTAGATTCTCGGTATGGTGGCCGCTTTGTCTAAGTTACTACTCTCTCAATACACTAGACTTTGATGACGGGAAGATTGCGGCTCGAGTCTTGGTCAAGTGTACAAAAGTTTGCTTTTCCCCAAATTGTTTTCCACTCTCCTCACATGCAAATGCAGCTACACTTCCTTTAAATTCAGCCTTATTTATCCGTAAAACCAATAGCGTAGTTAGTAAAAAAAGAAAGTTGACTTAGAGGGAGTATAACCGCATTTGCGTAAAGGATAAGCGGAAGACATCATTAGAAGAAAAGTCACCTAAGTACACCTAGCTAGGATTCCAGACCCAGCCCCTAACCGTCACCAACAAACCTAAATAAACGATATTGATACCTTGGGCCACCTGTCTACTGGTGTGGGCATCCCTTCTTCCTAAAAATGAAAGTGAAAAAAGCTTTGTAGTCCAAACAACTTTCCCAAAGAATGTAATAATAACGTTGAAGTAGAGAGCAATATTTTGTTTACTTGAAAATTTGGAGTGGCCTCCAAGTTATAGTTTGCTACGTCATAACATGGTATGTCGCACACGCTTATCGTGTTAGCCAGGACTTGTCTCCCTTTCGTTGTTAGATGGGACAGTGACAAAGTTTTGGCGCGACGGACCATAAACAAGGAACATTATCTTGGACAAGCATCGCGGTTCCTTTCAAAACGAGCATCACTTTTACTGAGCTAGCCGGTTCTATAAGGTTGGAGTCACCCGTAACCCAAGGGTAAAGATGCTAGCCGGTTCCTTTACCGTGGACGTAAAAAACTCAACATAATTAGATTTGGTTTAATTTGAGATTTGATAAAATGTGTTTTTTGAACATACCAAAATCTAGGGACCTTTGAGGTATTTTGTAGCGTTAGAGCTAAATGTACAAATTTCTACCAAACCGTTCAAACTATTCGTAAACTGAAAAAAGACACCTGGACATGGGAGTCGATCCCAGGACCTTTGGCTTAGCGCACCACTCTACAACTGGGATATCTCGAATTCTTGCCGTGTTCAGTCATTCTTCACTATTATTTTAATGCAGTACTTATCTTTAATGGACGTGTGAACATGACTGAAGAATTACCCTGAGCACGGGAAAAACTTGAATAGCTCAGTACCCGAACATTAACGTACTAAATCAAGGTTCCTGGATTATATTCCCATGTTAAGATGTCAATTTTCAATTAATCAAATTGATATATGTGCATAATATGATCATTCTCATCTCCCAAGCCTCGCTAGTTTTGTACAATTAACTGTATAAGTTTTTACATTCTTCTATTCTTCAAAGTGTTTGCCAAAACCTTCCTTCGCCTCTGACAAGACGTGTATTAATCACAACTTATGAATGTGTGGAACTCCAGGCCTCCACCGTGGCTCGGATCACACGTTAAACTGTAGGTCCTCCATTTTATCTCACAATTAACTTACCATTACACATTAGCGTAAGTACAAATAACCCTAACTTGTAGTTAGCGGTGCTAATAATAATAATAATAATAATAATAATAATTTCGATCTAATTTCTATTTTCTATATTATAGTGCTGGCCAACAGTCGTAAGAACTATAACAGGTCAGCACTGAAAATTACACAAGTACCTTACAATTATAGCCTATACAATTACAGGAGAAAATAAGATAAACAATAATAGCTATTAATTATATATACTGATAAATAGCTACGAAAAAAATAGTTATTAATAATGATAAGAATAAAAATAGCAATAATAACAAATAACTAAAGAGTGGTTAAAAGCAGTAACAATATACAAAAAATAAATCATAATATTGGTAATTTAAATGTTATAGGCAGAACCTCTACATGTTAAATTATTGATAAGGGATCTCCTTAAATAGCTCTCCGATTTGAGCTTTTCTTTTATGATATAAGTCGAATTCGACAAATCTAGAATTGGCGCTATGGACACAATTACCTATAGGGCTACACTTAAAGGACTATTAAGAAAAAGTAATTTTGGATTACGAGAAGCCCGAAAGGGATATAAACGCCTACATGATCAAGGGCAAATTTGCAATTGAAAATATTAGAAACAAAAGAGCATCAGAGTAAAGTCCACGTGAGAAGAGAGTTTGGAGCCTTAAGAGGTTTCGAATTCGGTCATAATCATAATAAATCTGGTTACTAAAGAATTTATTATAGCACGAAGCGACAAATTTTCTTTGAACGTTTTCCAACCTAAGAGAGTCAGTTAAGGCAATGGAATTCCAAGTGTAGCACACACATAAAAAAGAGTCAACATTCTTAAATGATGATGTAATATATTTAATAAAACCAAGTAATTTCAATGACTGGGAAATTACATGGTCAACATGGTAGTGGAAAAAAAATTTGTTATCCAAGAGAACACCAAGATCATTAATATAAAGGGTGCAAACTATGTTTTCATTGCCCAATTTATAAGTTAAAAAGGAAGTATTATTTTTACAAGTAAAAGATATGGATTTGGTCTTTGATTTATTAATAGACATACAATTTTCAAAAGACCATTGAAGAATTCCATTTATATCATTTTGTAAATCTATACAATCTGCAATTGGCTTGATATTTTCAAATAACTTTACATCATCAGCAAAGAGTAAATAACTATATGAGTTTAAATATTTACAAATGTCATCAATAAACACATTAAAGAGATAAGGGCCTAAATTAGAACCCTGTGGTATGCCACAGGGGGATAAATATGTATTTGAGGTATGTTAATCAATTTTCATGCAAATAATTGCTGAACCAATTTATATATGAGTGAGAAAGGCCAAAATTATCAAGTTTAGAAAGACTTATGCTGACATAAGTCAAATGCATTACTTTGGTCAAAATAAATAGCATCAACCTGACCTTGGTAAGAGACTTGAGGGGCAACATGCCCAAGAAATTCTACTAATTTAGTGACAGTAGATTTATTTTTTTATACAGCCATGTTGAATATTTGAAAGTTTATTTTTAAAGTGGTGGAAGGTATGCTAATGTATGATTTTCTCGAATACTTTGGAGAAAGTGTTTAAGAGAGAATTTTGTCTATAATTACCAACGTTTGTTTTTGCCCCTTTTTTTTATAAATAGGTATGACAATAAATTGTTTACATGTAAGAGGAAAAGTTTCATTTTACTGTATTATGTTAAATATATAGGCTAACAAATAGCTGAAAATGCTGGCAAAGCCTTTAACAATAAAACTTGGAATTCCATCTGTCCCAACACATCTAGAATAACTCGATTTTTTTATAGCATTATTAACATCCAAGGGTGTAACGTGGCATGGATACAAGGACGCGCTAGTTTCAATAACGGGGCAGGAAAGGCTGAACTATAAACTGAATAAAGGAAGGTCCCAAACCCATTAGCAATCCATAAAAGATCTGTTATAATCTCGCCATTAATTTCTAGGTTAGACGGGGAAATTTTATTCACACGGCTATTTTTAACAAATTTCCAAAATTCCTTGGGTTAGCATTTAATACTATTTTCTATTGAGTTCATCCAATTGGCTTTGTCCATAATCAAAGTATTTTTAACTAATATACGAAAGTGAGAAAAATTTGAATATAATACACTATTATTTGTTGGTTTAAGCTTTTTGAAAAAATTGTTTTTGGATTGTAATAATAATAATAATAATAATAATTCAAAGTGTTAAAAAATACCTACACCATAAAGCAAACCCTTCCCATTTGTTAAATATATTACTTTTTATATCATACAACTAAATTTCTTTAATTATAAGTACAAGGTGGGGTGTAAATAGTTGTACGATCTATGCCAAGGGAATTGATGAGCAACATGCTGAGGTACGTGATGGACGTCGAGCGGAGATCACCTGAGTGACATTATCTTTAAAAAGTTAAAAAGTTTAGTATGTAGTTTGCTTTTTCATGGCTAGTAAATATTTACTTTTGAATTAACCTGATAATTTTCAAGTTACTAATCGTCTAATTGTTTGGACCCCACCCTGTATACGTACACACAAAGGACCATTCAAACAAAAACATAATAAAAAGTGGTAATGTTATGTCAATCAAGGAATAAAAAGATTTAGCATAGCAATTTATGAAAATTTAAGGGAAATCGATTTACAACTATCCACAGCTATGAACACAAAGTGACATACAGCAGCGGAGGAAATGGATCTATTGCGCTCGACGGCTCGGTCAGTTCAAGTTTATGACAGAACTATCAGTGGCAAGGATCGGGAGAACCAGGGGCGTTAGTCCAAATGGTACGCAGAGGACCAACCGACCAACCTAGCCTCACGTTGCCAAGAATTCTATGAGAATAATTCCCTAACCTCTAACTCCTCACCTAACGAAGCCTGGGTGCGATATAAATAATCTTCAAACCAAACATAACAACTCCAAACCTAACGTAACTTGGGCGAGAAAATGGTGTTGTTAAGCTAACACTCGTTCACTTTTTGATACTAATAAGAAATTTGAGATGTTGGTATATTTTTTTGTTTTGAATTCAATAGGATATAGTGACACTCTTAAAAAGATCTTTTACAACAACCATATTGAAAAAAACTGCGTCATAAAACGTTATTTTGACATTATCATGTAAACAGTTAGTTACATCAAAGTGTTTATGCGGTTAAGATATAAGGAGCAAAGCATTGTCTACAAAATATGTTCTCATAGTTTTCTTTGTAATCCTAACCGTTTTCGTACAATCTAACAATGAAACGTTTGGAGTGTTTTTGCCATTTTTGGAATTTTCATTAAGATCATTATTTTCATATCACTCCTAAGTTACATTAGGTTTGGAGTTGTCATGTTTGGCAATTATTTTTATGGTTTCCTAACATACCCTGGTTGTATAAAGGGGTGCCAAAAAGCAATCCCAGCCAGGCGCAAAACTATCACGCCAAGATACATTTTTGGACATGGGAGTGCGAGGTTAATTATTATAATCAGGTCAGAACAATAAAATAATATTGAGAGAAGACCAAAAACAACCGGAAAATAGGGTTAAATTGTTTACGTCTTAAATAAAACAAATTGATCCAAATACTTAATTGATTAAATAAAATTATTCTCAATATAAATTGTATCTACCCCGTTCATAAAATTAAGATTTATTTCTAGACTTTAAATACTAATAATATATTTACTAAAATCAAAACACAACACTCCTATGAAAGTCCAGTTAAAAATGGTCATCGGGGCTGTAGGAACATGAGAGGAGAGCTTAAGGGTTACCACCTACCACCTTAAAATGGAGATGGCACTACTTGGGGATACTCATGGATTCTTTAGTCTTGATCAGTGGTTTTAAAACTGTGGTGTGCGTGCTCCCAGGGGTACGGGCACGAATTTCAGGGGGTAAGTGATCAGCTCTCTAGGGAAGATTGACTAAATGACAAGATAAAATTTCACAGTTTTTATTTATTTTACCCTTTCAACCAATTTAACCTTTTTATTTCAATTTGAATTATTTTTACATTTTTTGAGCTCTTTACCATTTTGTCACTACTGTACCTTTTTTCCCTTTTGTTCTGTTTGCTCTTTATGAATAGATTTACCTTTTCACTCTTTTTTGTCCTTTTGCCCTTTATTGCACTTCTGACACCTTTTTACATTAATTACCTGGCTAAGCCTCGGAGACGTATTTTAAAATAAAAATGGTAGAAACGTTAAAAAGGTGTAAAAAGTACAAAAAGGGCATAAAGAGTAAACAAATTAAACGTAGAATTTTAATCATTAAAAAAATTGTAAAAAGGCTAGTTAAAAGTGTTAAATAGTGTAAAATAGATTAAAAGGGTAATATGAGAAAGCATAAATATGGTAAAATTTTTAAAATTCTACCTACCAGGTTCGTGCACAAAGTCCAGCATAACCTGAATTCCACAGCTGATTGAAATGTACTACTAAATATATCTCTCAGCGTTAATGTATCTTATTTTTTTTTGTTTTTGATTAATTATAAAAAAGTTAAATCACGGCCGAAGGTGGTCATTTTGAACTATCCTTCTAAGGTTAAGCAGCTCCACATTACTGGAGTGTAAACGTGATTATTACTCGGAAACAAAGTCAATGGGACACACGTGTTTATTGTATTTTTTCATTTTGTGTCTTCTGTCTACCTCTGAGGTAGTCCCACATGTTACGGTACAACATGTATATTTAACTATCATTTTGTTTAAAAAAATCAATGGTTCGTTTATATTAGAGAATTCAAAAATTAATTTTAGTACTAACTTTATTAACATTTTCCCATTAGTTCCATTACAAATATTAGTCCAAGCCACAGAGAGAGCCCCTGAATCGAGGTATCGAGGCAAAGTATCTGTTTAAAAATAGTAAATACGTGATACATCTAACATCGAATATGGGGTAACCAACAAACAGTTTTACATTTTTAAAGTATCTTCCTTTTTAAATGAGTTCGGTGACCTCTGATCTAATTTGTCACTCTCACCATATACCAGATTGCTAATGACGGGGACATTAGGTTTGAATCTCATCCGTGTTTACTGAGGGTGGTTTTTTCTTAAACAGTTTCCCACTCTTCCTTCACGTAAAATCTGATACATTTCTTCTAAGTTCTACCTTCTTTATGCCTATTGCATTGGAGTAGTTATAAAATGCTTACAACCAGAACGGGTACGAAAACTTGGTGAAAAAAATAAATAAAAAATATAACTATATTAGGGAAAAGTATTTTAGGTCCCTAAATAAATATGTGGAATGTTCTTATTTGTAAAAGATGAGTAGTAGTGGGGGCTTGGATTGGCGGTAAGGCAGTCCGTGCTTGAGGGACTAGCGCCACTTACCAGCCGAAGACAAAAGAAGGACTAGTTTTGAGTTGCAGCACGGTGACCGGTTTGAGCTTCAAGGGGGGGCAAACCGAGGTAAGTTAACTGGAGGTCCTGGTGGTCCGCACGTCTCCACCTGTCTTCTTAAAGTAGGACCGCACTCTCTTTAACCTCTCTCTCTTTCTTTCATGGCTGGCGCTCTTGCTTTGTCTTCTGTTGGTCTGGCGGTGAGGACCCCCGAAAAACCATCCCGTCGACTATGTCGGCATTAAGACTGACCCGCGTGCAACAAGGGGTCATCTCACTCCTCACATTGTCAACACTGGCCTCAACGGAAAGGTGTTAGGTGTGCAAGAGGACTCGACCTTCACTCAGGATGCTTTAAATAGATTCCTGTCCTGGTGCTTGGGGTAATTCTTATCTCCATAGCTTGGTTTGTCATCATCTCTTACGAAGTGTGCTGATATATTTCTTTAATACTGAAGCTATTTGTTATCCTGTCCTTTTGATAAGATAGTTCAAGGTAATGGTAGACTGCACATACACACATGTTTATTTATGCACACGTATATACATACATGTACACTACGTTTACGCCGAAAGGTGTCAGTCTTACCTTATCTGATTACATTATAGTCCTAACTTATAAGCTTCAACATTGTGCAATCCGTCAAGGCAAGTTTGCTGTCTTTCAGGATAAACGGATAATAGGCCTACATATACGTGTATGCCTTTATACAGACATGTGTACATACAAAACGAGGATTGTGGACTATAACAGCAAGTGATCTAAAGTTTCCTGCTGGTATATTTTTTATTAAGACCATGGGACCTATGGCCCAATAGAAAGACGTGCTACCGAATAAGGTAAGGTGTCTTATTATTATTTTTAACATCACGTCTTACTACCATTTCGGGTTATACGTATTTACGCTTATGTGTAATGGTAGGGTGATTGTGAGATGAAATGGAGGACCTACAGTTTAACGTGAAATCCGAACCACATTAAAGGCCTGAAATTCAACATATTCAGACGTGGTTATTAATAAACATCAAGACCATACCCAGGTGGGAGGGGGATATTTGGGTTTAAAGTACATATTTTGTTTGGACACCATTCTTTAGCATGTAGCTATACAATTACGTGCAATGGAATCACAAGTAAACTCATCCCTAGATCCATACCAATATTTAAAAATTAAATTATTACTATTATTATTATTATTATTATTATTATTATTATTATTAGCACCACGTCCTACTACCCGTTCGGGTTATACGCACTTACGCTAATGTGTAATGGTAGGGTGATTGTAAGATGAAATGAAGGACCTACAGTTTAACGTGGAATCCGAACCATGGTGGAGGCCTGGCATTCCCCACATTCACAAGATTTCTTGTCAGAGGTGAAGGAGGGGTTTGGTAATCTGATAAATCTGTGCCAGGACCGAGGATTGAACCCCAGCCGCCAGCACAGAAGTCTGACACCTTACCCCTAGACCGCCAGGTCACCTTAAAAATTAAAAGTAATGACTCTTGACAACAGACGTACCAAAATAATGTTGTTTCATTTATCTTTATAAAAAGGGATGACTCCAAGGATAGTAGTAGTGATACTGTCAATAATTCGTGAGATTATAGCTTTATCCTGAACTCCGACACTGGTGTTTGTCTTTCAACAATATCCCTACGAAGTACACACGAATACCAGTGTAAATCGTCTGATTTTTCCTCATCTTCCCTGGCAACACACATCGCACCATTAGTAGACTTGTATAAAACACGCAATTTAAAAACAAGCTTATGGCCATGTTGATCGTTTGTCTCATTATTTCCCTAACATATGTTTTTCACCACATAAAAAATAGTTAAGATCCTCTAATGATTAGTTTTTTTATTTCGTTTCATGCTCATTCAACCTAAATATGATCTCTAGATGGTGTGGTATTCTGTCTTGTCTGTATTGTAAGCAATGAATGCAACAACAGACGTCCTCGATTTATCGTGGGCTAGTAGTTTAAAAGAGTTTAACATCAACAATGGACCAACCCTTCTACCTTTCTTCACAGCTCAAATCTACGATGATTGGGAAATGGATTAGAAGCAATGATACAGCTCGCCAAACGTTGAATTAAAACGGGCTAGCTCACCACACTTTTTTTTATAGCACCGTGTTTTACGAGTAGTTTGGGTTGTACGCTAATCTACTAATTACACTCATGTATTTAGGATAGAGAAGTTTAAATTTAGAGGAAGTTTACCCACATTTGCGTGGAGGGAGAGTGGAAAGATTGAGGAAAAACCAACCTCAGTATACCCAACCATAATCTAACCCTGATTTCCCCATTTCTGGCTGTTTAGTAAATTGCGAGAGTAGCGCCTTAGACCACGCGGCTACCGAAGTGGTTATTCACCAACTTAATAAAGTTTATTAAAACGCTAAGTTTTAAGATAAGAACCACGAGTGATATTTAAATATAACTTGTTTTAATTTGTAATCAGAAACAGCGTGTCTTTATCGTGGGTTTAGATTTGACCCTAGGGTCTAACTCGTCTCCTGACTAGGTGCACATTTTAGGTTTTATGACAAGAGTGGCTTCTCAGAAGATCCCCAGAATAGATGTGTTAGCTTTTCACTGTAGTTACTTATTTCATCTTTGCAATGCTGTATTAAGTTTTAATAAGACTTGTGTTGATAAAATAAAAAAATAAAAAGTAGCCTACTATCGTAAGTAATTGTTTAGGTTGTCTTAAATTGAATCCTTGGAATATGATAGACCAAAGAGTTTGTTTATATGCATATAGGCCTATATTAATATATAGTTAGGGGCTTATATCACTATGAAATGTAGGCCTAAAATCTACTTGCTAAAAGGATTATGCACGTAGTCTCCTACTAAAAATCTAATCATATGTGAAGAATTTTACATTATTTTTGGGACTAGAAATGTCCATCACTAAGTTTATCAAGAGATTTTTTCACATTTAAAAATTATTAAATATTTTTTTTAACAATGCCAAAACATCAAATGTTCAAGCAATATTAATCCTATTGCGTACACAAAATAGCAATGAAATAAAAAAACACAATTATTTGCCTGAATGAAAGGCCTATAATTTGACAAATAGTTTATAAACCCAGTTGGAATTTGAGCCTCTTGTCCCCTGGGTAAGAATTAAGTAAGTTATTGCTTTGCAAATGTGTCTGGTTTGTATAATAATACGTTAGCGTATACGAGTAAATGCCATTAATGCCTAAAAAGTTATACCTATAGGCCCTATTCCCATTCATTTTAAGCGGCTTCTAATAAATACGTGCACTGGTGGCCCACAGGGTAGAAAAAGTTTGTCTCAATTGACTGCGTTGTTGGTGTTGGAAAAGTAGAGAACCCAAAATTTACCTATTGCATAAAGAGTGGATTTCCCCCATATTCCTTTTTATTTTGATTTTCCCGTTCCCTCTTAAAGTTAGTGTGGGTGCACTTCCTCTAAATTATCTTTGTCTACCTAGCTCTAAAACTAAGCCGTTAAAAACCTCGCTTTTAATCATAATATCAAAAATTAATTATATCTATTAAATACTTCTATTAATAAATATTTAGATAAATATTTATTGGTGACCTGGTGGTCTAGGGGTAAGGTGTCAGACTTCTGTGTAGGCGGCCGGGGTTCAATCCTCGGTCCCGGCACAGATTTATATGATTACCAAACCCTTCCTTCACCTCTGACAAGACATCTTGTGAATGTGGAGAATGCCAGGCCTCCGCCGTGGTTCGGATTCCACGTTAAACTGTAGGTCCTCCATTTTATCTCACAATCACCCTACCATTACGCATTAGCGTAAGTGCGTATAACCCGAACGTATAGTAAGACGCGGTGCTAATAATAATAATAAATATTTATTTAGCTAGCAGTTCGACTAGTTCTTTACAAGGGTAAGTCGCATTAAACTATATCAAATAAGGATGTTGAACACCCGGCTGCCATCATTTTGATGGTTACTTCATGTACACTTGTAAGCTATATCTTGACTATTTTGGGCATAAATGAATTAAATAAATGGTACGGAACTCCGCACGGACTTTCTCGCTCTATTGTTTGAAAATTGAGATATTTACTCAAAACTCATAATATATGTGAAACGAAATAAAATACACTAGCAAACCCAAGCATAAATTGCACTATACTTCTGTAAAAAAAAAAAATTTAGTCCCGGTTTTAAATTTTATAATTTAGTTTTTAAATAATTAATTTCTTCATTTGTATGTTTGGACCGATAAAAAAGATCAAAGTTGGGTCCACAAGGGTCAACACTTCGTATTAAAATTTCAACTTCCGGGTGTTGAAAATCTTCATACCATCGCATTGATATTAAATTCCTCATTTATAAATTGTGACCAATAAAAAATGTAAATATTGATAATTGAGTCTAAAATGGATATATATCATTGTTGTACAAATATTTTTCCTGCGAGGTTTAAGGAAAAACAGCATAAACTTCTAGAGACTTACTTATATTTAATTACTCTATGGCATTGGAGAATTATTGCGTTAAAACTTAAGTAGTATCTCTTTACAATTAAATCTTACAAAATTGTATTAATATATTTGCCAATATATCAGAAACTATTGGATTTATAAAAATATATTTCATCTAAAAGTTTTTATTATTTTTAATAGTACTACAATTTTGCAATGATAAGTTATTATGTATCTCAAATAGTTGTGGAGATACAGAAGTTTCTGCTTCTGTAAAGTACCCTAAAATTCATTTCCGAGGTAAAATGAAAATAGCCAGTTTATTTATAATCTTAATCAGCACCTAGATATGAATTTTAATCAAAATCGTTAAGTCGATTTTGAGAAAATCGATTTTTCTATTTTTCCCCTTTCTTATACTATTCTTAATTTTAAGTTTAAACAGACACACAGACATACGTCATTGTAAAGACCTCTTTTTAGGGTTTGGCGGGTCTTGAGACGTCGATATCCATCAAAATTTAAGATTAGATTTTCTTTTGCGGTGACAATAATTTAACTTTTGTGCTAGAAAAGTTAATATATATATATTTATATAATATATATATATATATATATATTTATTTATTTGCGTATAGCTTGAAAGTTATTGCTTTTATTAAAATTTGCTTCAAATAAAATATTTGTAATATATATAGACCTACATGTTTGTAATTATAAGTAATTTCGTATCTCAAATTGTTTAGGAGATATTATGAAAAAATATAATTTACTCATCAGACTGGAGCCCTTAAAGTAATTTGCCGAGATATTGAGAGTGTTCATTTTGTTTAGAATATTTATAAATGTTTAGAAATGAAATTTTATCAGAATCGTTTTAGCCGATTTTGAGAAAATCTACTATTTTTCTTTTTTCCCTTCCGTAAACTACCCTTAATTTTAGAGTTAACTATCCAATTCCAAAAACTCCTTGGGGCAACCTTATGAAAACCCTAGATACCAGGTTTTAGCAAGATCGGTAAACTAGTTTAAGCTCTAGTTGGAAGTACAGACAGACGGAAAGTCAAAAACAACTTTTTAGGATTTGGAGAGTCATGAAACGGCAAGATTCATCAAAATCTTGAGTTCGATTTTTTTTTACAATCACAATACTTACTCTACCTGTAAAATAGTGAAAAAGTACAAATATATCCGTTAAAGAAAATATAATCTAGTCCACAAACTTTGTGCACAAACGCAATTCATTGACAAAGCAATACTTACCTAAGCACGATCATAATATACGAGTTAGTCAAACGAAGTTATAATCATTGTTACAGAAACATGTTGTAAAAAAGAGAATCATGGCTCACCAAAGAGCATATATGAAATAAAAGATTATATTACAAAAAAACATTAAATATTGAACAACATGATTTCCCAAAGAAAATCACACTCTTCAAGCTATTTCACCGGTTTTCGTTTATTTACATTTTATGTAGTTCTTAAATAAATACAAAGTTATCTTTCGATTTTTAGCTATGTATTCACTTTAAGGCCCTTTGGCCCAGTCGAGTGAGTGTAAGTCTAAAACCTATTTTGTGGGATGATGGGCGGGAGGGTGAAAGGCGTGGCGTGGCTTTACAACCGACCAAAGTATCCTTCCAGGCCAACAAGAAAAGATGGACCACGGAAACTGTAGTTGTAACTAGCTACCGGACAGGTCTTGTGGAAAAAATCACATGTCTGGAGATAACAGTTTTCTCGAGAACGAGTGAAACTTTTATGCTAATATTTTCAATACCCCTTCTAAGGTAATGTATCGATGTTTATTAATTGTTACATTTTCTTATTTTTTGTTATGAATCTAGGAGTTTTCTATTGAAGAATGTCAATTGTATCGATATTTGATCAATATCAAAATTATATAGGAGGCGTGTATATAATAAAATTGGGGTTGAAGAGCGGAATTTACGTTTATGGGTTCAAGTATATGAACGTCACAGCATTTTCAGGGCAGCCGTTGCATGTCAGATTCTTCTGTAAGATGGTGGGAGAGGGGGAAGGATTAGGGAGGGGAAATTATTTGGGCACACCTAAATTTCATATACCTACCCTAGGATTTACAAAATAGATCTATAATATGTATTTAAATTGTGTATAATTATTTTCACTTTATTCCTGTAAGAAAAAGAATAAAGGATTATTATTATTATTAGGTGTTATATCTTACGACAGTTCCATTCCTGTTGTTATTGAACTTGGAACACCAATGTAACATGTCCTCTGCCTACTCCTTTAGCTCCCAGAATTTTATTATTTCCTTCAAATCATCCAATATTTGAATCCTTTGTCTTCTTAAACTCCTCTTTCCCTCAAATTTTCCTTCTATGACGTCACGCAGAAGAGAGTTATTCCTATGGATGTGTCCGATCCCGTTTGCTTTTTACCTAAGAACTACATACAAAATTGGTTTGTTCTAACCCACCCTTTTTAGGAATACTTTATTTGTCATCCTGTCGTCCACTTAAATCTTCTCAAGTCTTCTTCAGCACAACAGATCAAAGCTCTCCAAGTATTTCTTTTTCGGCTTCCTGAGAGTCCTTACATGTTAGTCAGCAGTAAACTCTTCTTGTTGAAAATTTCCTTTTGTGGCGATACTGAACCTAATTTTTTTAGGGACAGTATACAACCTTTGTCAGCAGACTTCCTAAGCACGTGAATTGCTTTATGATTTCACACGCCTGGTTTTTAATTTTAATTTTCAGTATCTCTTCATTTATTTAAATCCCCATTATTATCGATTAATAAATATTGACCTCCATGACATAATATCCTCTAAATATCTTCATAAGATGGTCCATCATTTCCTACAAGTCTCCTTAATTTTTTGGGCGGCAATACTAGATCATACAGTATCAGCTCTGTTGATGACGCGTCTTCTTTCCTGAAATTGGCACGTACCTCCAGAGATTCCTTGACCAGCCACACTCTCCATACAAGTTGAACCGACTGTGTGACAGAGAGCATCCCTGCCTTACACCTATTTCTATTTCTACGCTGTTCGTCTCTCCATCATTCTTTGTCCCAGGTTAAAGTTATCAATCATCTTTAGGTCAGTCCAGTTGATGCCGATCTTCTTAATTACTTCCATAACCTTCTTACCCTTAACTCCATC
Source organism: Timema shepardi (assembly GCA_902151425.1). Lineage (NCBI taxonomy): Eukaryota > Metazoa > Arthropoda > Insecta > Phasmatodea > Timematidae > Timema > Timema shepardi. The sequence continues at coordinate 441,009 of CABFVX010000046.1, forward strand.
GAACACTTTTTGCCAGCCAATAAAACCAATGTAGATATATTACTGTACTTTCAACACTCTCTCTTAAGTTATTCTCCACATCCAGATAGCATCTCTGGTTCCTTTTACTTTTTTGAAACCAAATTGGTCTTCTCCCAGCAAACATTCTATTTTAGATTCCTGTAGCCGGTTGAGGGTTCTTGCCACAATCTTCCCGACTTTATAAATGTGGCTGATAGTCCTGTGTTCACTAAAATTCTTGTTGTTTCTTTTAAATTAGCACCACCATGGCTTCGTCTAGAAATTATTTAGGTCATTCTCTTGTTTGGTTGATCATATTTATAACTTTTGTTATAGTCATCATTGTTTCCCAGTTCCTTCAGCAAGTCAGCTGATATACCATCGTATCCAACAGCTTTCTTCTTCACATGTTTTTTATGCCTCTCTTTACTTCACTATATAAAATGCTGGATCTCCTTTCGTCTTTTTCTACCTCATCTTCTGTTTCAATCTCCAGGTTCCTCTGTCGAATTTATTGTCAGATTTATTTTATATAATATCTTTCACAAATTCTAAAACTTTATTTTGATCCATCACCATCTGACCTTTGGGGGAGTGTATATTAAAAAAATAATATAAATAATTTTCTTCGCTTAAGGTTGTGATTCCTCTACGATGATGAAAATAAATCTCCTCTTAATAAATATTATATGCCAACCCAATACTAGGACTTATGTTATACAAGTACAGAAAAAATTTATAAACAATAATACATCATTTTAGGCCCCATATATGATCAATTCAATTTCTACTGTATCTGTAGCCTACCTTCTCAATCACTTGGCCTTGGGGTAAGAAGGGCTAGGTAATTCTCAGTACAGTGTTTGTTATTCAATTTTCTACTATCATCTATCCATCCAAATATTTTTTGGTCGCCCTATAGTTCTCGATTTGATTTTACGCTAAACCTCCAACTCTGTGTCGCAGGCATTGAAGAAATCCTAAGAATTATTCCTGCTTTCACGAATTAGCCCACTTCACTTCAAGAACACTTCTGGCATTGAGGTTTCTCAACAAGGGACGTAAGGGGAGATTTCTAAAAAAATAAGTTTTTTATACTTTTTTTTTCGGTTCAAAGAAGACTTTCCCTATATTTATTAGGGTGAGTATTTGAATTGTTGAAGATAAGGAGAGGTATTTTAATGAAATAAAACAAACTTTATAATGCAGTTGTTATTTACTCTTTTTATTAGATTATATAAGATTAGCTACACAAATAATGTTTCTGACTCTTATACAATAGGCTGGAGTTAAAACCACACCAGCTTCTCTGAAGATATTTTCTTCCTTTATTAAAAGTAGTTATGCTAATTAAAAATAAATAGTAGGGTGCACTGTTCAGACTTTATCGCTCCTTTATCTAAAAATGGAGACATTTGCTTGAAATTAATAAGATATGTGAAGCGAAATAATCTACATTGTTTCAGAAATATATTGAAAAAAAGAATGAAATCCAACCAAAGGGCATAAATTAAATAATATTCACTCGCACAAAAAACACATTAAGGAAATAAGTAACATACTTTCTCACCAGAGATCGTAACAATAAACTTACTATTTCCCAGATCTTGATTTAAATTATATATTTTCTTATAGCTCAGATAATATATTTTTTTTAATAAAATTTCTAACAAAATTTCTTTAATACTTTTCCCTGACCCCCCGGGTAGGAAGTATTTTCAGCGTCAAAAAAATCCAACTCAAGATTTTGATAAATGTCGTCGTTTCATAACTCCCTGAAACCAAAGAAGTCGTTTTCGCAATGCCGTCTCTCTGTCTATACCTCGGACCGGATCCGAAACTGTGTGACCGATTGAGCGGAAACTTGGTATTTGAGGTTTTCATATGGTTCTCCCTAGGATTTTTTTAAAAATTTGATATCAAATCCTAAATTGAAGGGTAAAGAGAGAAAAATCGAGTTTTGAAAAATTTGTTTTAACGATTTTAATTAAATTTTATATCTATACACTGTTTATTATTATAAACACGATGGTAATTCTCATTTTCTCATGATATGATGTTGCACCTCAGAAGTGAAAATGGTTATTTCATGAAATGGGTAAATTTCTGACTTTTTTGTGAATATGCTTCTTCGCTTGTCTATTTCACAGACCGGGTAAAATTTCAATTCATGATTTGGATTAGTTTTTTCCCCGGTCCGTGAAATGGACAAGAGAAGAATGAGCTTGGTCCCAACGTTTAATCGTTTTAGAATAGATGGATAGGTTTAGTTAGGTTGGTTTAGTTTAATATAACATGTGAATTTTTTTTAAGTTTAGCTTGTAGTAGATAAGACAATAATTTATAGCACGTGTAATAAACAAAATCTCATGTGATTTTGGACTAGTTATTGAAATGATCAATAGAAGAGGCCAGTTAATGTAAGGTACAGAAATCTGCCCGATTCGTAAAATGGGAAGTTGCACTAACGATGTGTAAAATACACATAAAGTCATCAAATAGTTCATCGCGAGACCATTGGGGGATAGAAGAAGGGAGGGTTAAACAAAGATTCTTAATAAATTTCGACCTAAACAAATAATATCAATAAGAAATGAACCATTTTCAGAATATTGAATCTCAAGGGAAGGTGATGTATTCGTCAAGGCTTTGATTAATAATGTTAAATTATTAACATATTTGGTCTGTAGCAGAACCTACACTAGTGACATTCACAAACACCAAGTGCTGTAGTCGATAAGTGCGTATGAGAAGAGAACTAGACTCGCTGTTATTGTTTTTATTGATACTCATCTAATAATGTTTCTAAAGCGTACGATTTCAGGATTCATTATACATGGGATATCACAATTTGCAATCTTTCCATTTAAATAGCGGGTGATTTTTATTTAAAAAAATAAAAGCTCCTAAATGGAACATTTTTCGGAAATTATTAAGGGACCAATTTTCAGATAATATTCCTTAGTCGGAAAATATTCAGTGAACATCACATTTATCTATTGGTCGACCACTTTAACTAACTAACCATAACCAGCTTCGGTGGCCGCATTGTCTAAGGCTATACTCTTGGAGTAGACTAGAAAGCCCATGACTGGGAGATTGAGCTTTGAAACTAGGTCGGGTGTTTTGAGGGGGTTTTTTTCATAACATTTTTTGGGTCACCCTCAATGCAAATGTGGTTACACACCCTCTGAATGTAACCTTACTAGTTCCTTAAACCATAAGCGTAATTAGTATATAGGCTTATAATTGGAACAGGTAGTAATACGCGGTGCTTAAAAAAACTAACTATAGTAAAGGATAACATACTCTAACATACTATATTTCTTGAGGTTGAGCTTGGTATTTTTAGTTTAAATTGGGAGTATTAACATTTATTTCCATTGAGTAACAAAAGTGTGAGTGAAGGCCTATTGTAAAAACATGTCGGCCTCGGTAGTCTTGGAGTAAATATCTTGCCTGGTGACCCGATATTTATGGGTTCAAACCCACCTGATGTCGACGGATTTTTCTTGATTGATAAAAATCCGTAGCACAGCTTCCTTCGGAGGGTAAGCAAAGCCGTTAGTCCTTTGTCGATTGTGGCATCTACAACAACCCTTAGAAGGTATGTGAAAATGACTATCCCCCAAAATTTGGTAGGCCTTTTCCAGGCTTGCTCATAGAAATTCAGTTTAAAAGACAACGGGGAAACACCAAACTTTATGAACTTCCCTAGAACATGGGATCTCCACCAGATGATTCTGGCAGCACTAACGACCCGGAAGGCTGAGTGCATTCCCGGCTTCAGATGGATAAAAAGAAATCACATCAAATCAACCTTCGGGTTGTTCACTTAAGAAGCAGAAGTAAGGACATGATATGAAGGGCACTTTTGATTTAAGAAACACTAACATTATTTTTCTCAGTAGGGCTTGATAAAACTTAACAAAACTACTAGTTTAATTTTATAGGTAATGGAAGAATCCATAACCTGCATCGTTGAGCACATGGGATAGTCATCTAACTCCTCTAATTTGTCCGTAAATGTTCAAAAATTACACTTGAACATGGAATCAAACCCTGAACAGTTGGCAAATATTCTGCCATTGAAATATACGTTTTTCATTTATTGTTCCATAAAAATGATCATTTCGATTTTCATATTGAGTACGTACCTAACAATTTTTGAAAGGCGGGAGTGAGATCTACTGTTCACATAACTACTATTAGACCAACTTTGGCTTTCGAATGGTCTAAGTTGTAACTCAGAATAGACTGGACCACTAGTGACGGGGAGATCGGGGTTTGATTCCCTCCCTGGTGTACAGAGGATGTTTTTTCCTTAAAAATTTTCCACTCTTCTTCTATGTAAGTATGGGTACACTTCCTATTAATTCAACCTATCTCATCATTAACACAATATCGTTATTATTACGTATGCGTATAGCCCGAACGGTTAGTAAAACAAGGTGATAAAATAAAACTAGTTAGTATCTGTAACTGTCATATAATTTTCTTCCTGCCTCGTTCTGACTGTACATGGAGGAGTGTGCGTGGGTGTATGCGTGTGTGTGTGTGTGTGCGTGTGTGCTCATGTGCGCGTGTGGTGTGAAGGTGACAATGGTTCACGCCCCTCGCCAGCAGCTAAAGTTTTTTTAATTATTTTGTGTCGTGTTCGTCGAGGTGGCAGTTACAGCACATGCGCACAGCGTACCACGGTTCGAGAGTGTGGACCAACGAGCTATAGTTTATTCTATGTCGTTGTTCTGACACCTCCTCCCCCATTTCCTTCCAATTTTACTCGTCCCACTCCCCCCTACTCAAAACCATTCCACTAACTTTCCACAGTTTCGCGGTCCTACTACCATCACCGCCATTACTGGAAGACTTCCCGTTTCAAATAATTAAACGCAGTGGTGTTCGAGCAGTCTAAAGGGTTAGGCACACTTTATTTTTAGCACGGAGTTTTACTATCCGTTCGGGATATACGCTTATGTACTTATTAGGTTAATGGTGTTAAGAATTAGGAAGGTTATATTTAGAGTAAGTGTACTTGCACTTGCGTGGAGGGAGAGTGGAAAACAACAATGTCAAAACCACTAGTAGTGGATTTATAATGATTGCACCCCTAGGCACAATTATAATATGCGCCCTCCCCTCAATTTCTTTTCAAGGGTTTTAGGATGTTTCAGAGGAAAGAGATGTGGCAGGGGGGCGTGGGCGGAAGGTAATATTCGAGAAAAGAAATCAGGCATATACATGCCATAAACGTAATTATCAAAAATAAAATACTAAAATAAAAACAATATCATCCAAAATGTGCCGCCCCCTAAAGCCGCTGCTCCTAGGCCCGTGCCTAGTGAGCCTATAGTGTATATCCGCTTCTGAAAACCACCCTCAATAAACTCGACCGATATTCGAACTGATTTCCCCTTCATCGGCAGTCTAGTCTCCCACGAAAGTAGTGCGTTAAACCATGCACCCACTGAAGTGGGCCTGAGCATATGTTACAGTTGGTCAAAAGTGAGGTAAAGGTTCAAATGGTGGCCAGCTACACTGTGGTTTTCTCTCTTATTCTCTATTATTGTAGGCCTAATATTATAATATTTAGCACCTCGTCTTACTACCAGTTAGGGTTATACGCTTTAAGTACTAATTACTCTAATGGATTAGGACTTGGGAAGGTTGAATTAGAGGAAGTGAACCCGCATTTGCGTGAAGGGAGAGTGGAAAACCATTTGGGAAAAACCACTCCCAGTTCACCCGACCAAGATTCGAACCTCGACCTCCCCGTCCTCAGCAGTCGAGCTCAACACAACAAGCGCGTTAGCCAACTACGCCACCGAGGCGGGTCTCTATTCTTGTAAAAAGAGCTTAGTAACTCTGCTGATGGATGTATTATTTTAAAATAAAACTCAAATATTTACTCGAATTAAACGTGTCCACATTGCCAAAACGTATGCAGCAACCAAGTGGCTTATTCCTGTGCAATATAAGTAGATCTAAAGCTTATATAAAATATCTACATATAGGCATATATTCAGTGGCAGCTGGTGATGTAAAAACTATGGTTTTCACAGAATATAAATTGTAATGAAGAGTATTTTGCAAATAATATATTTAGTTTGTTTATATCAAATCAATACCAACATAGAGATATTAGCCCATATAAAGTTTAATTAAAACAAAATAGCACGTACATACGTATAAATAGGCCTACATCTATTTAAGTAGGCCTACATATGCAAATAAAAAGTGACTATTAAGATATACCCTCCAAAAAACGACACAATAATAAACCAGTCAAGATAAGCTCGCTATTCTTCAGGTCAAATGAAGAAAACATACGTTTACCTTACAATAATGGAATTATTGTGGACATGTGAATTTTCATGCTTTTAATTTTTCTCGCTTTTATTAAATAGACTGATTATCCATGATTTGTTCATGTATTGAGCTCTTACAAAACAGCAAGCAAGATAAACAATACGAAGAATTGATTGAATGAAATCTATATATCCAAGAACATTTTTAGTGGGGTCTAGTGTTAATTTATAATTTGTGTAATCACATTTTTTGTTTTGCAAACATTTTCAATTAAATTGGGATTATTATACTCTAACCTTTTAACTATTATCCTATCCCAATAAATTAATTTATCACTATCTACAATATATTGAAGCGTATTCATCCTTAATAAATATTACAAACAAAAACACTACTATGTTATTTCTATTAGCATTATAAAATTCAGCACTAAATATTGGCATAGGTTTCAGAATTTGTGCCGATAGTGGTGCTGCCAACTTCACGGACCTCACATTCCCCAGGTTCAATCTCCATAAGAGCTACGTAATTCTGTCGTGCGCATGCGTACTAGCACTTCAACTAAGATATTTTTTTATAGCGCTCGCGTCGTGCTGCCAAACTGCATACAAGAACTAATCTCTCTCGCGCACAAGACACAGTTGCCAACATTACACTAAAAAAGCGCTATTCACAAAAGAAGAACGTGAGAACACCAATATGACTACATATACATTATTTTATAGGTGAACTACGCCTTATTACTCGTTAATTTTAGCCACATATTTACATTAATATATTATAGAAGAAGAGTGTATAACTTAGAGGAAATGACCCGCACCTGCATGGGGGAGAATGGGGGACCATTTAGAAATAAAACCAAGTATAGCTTTCTGTGATTCGAGTCTCATCCTTCCCATCATCGGCAAACAAAATATGGTGATACTAACTTCCTTTACTGCGCTCTCCCCAGTGCAAGAAATTATACTATACTTTTTGCAAATGTTAATTTTCAACCAACTAACAACAACTCATCATTTTACACCAGAATTAATTTCACGTTGAATACATTGGTAGTTAAAATAAAAGTGTCTTATTTAAATTATTTTAAGAAATAAGAGGGTGACCTGGTGTTCTAGGGGTAAAGTGTCGGACTTCTGTGCTGGGGTTCGGGGTTCAGTCCTCGGTCTCGGCACAGATTTATCTGATTACGTAACCCTTCCTTCACCTCTGAGAAGACATCTTGTGAATGTGGGGAATGCCAGGCCTTCACCGTGGTTCGGATCCCACATTAAACTGTAGGTCCTCCATTTCATCTCACAAATCACCCTACCATTACACATTAGTGTAAGTGCGTACAACCCGAACGGGTAGTAAGACGCGGTGCGAATAATAATAATAATCTTAACCCAAGGGTTCACAAACTTTTTGAGATCGAGCACCCTTCACATGTAAGATTTTCCTTGTAACGCATCTGTCCAATATTTTCAAGGAGCGTTAAAATCCGGAACTCACATGAAGGGAGCGCTTTCACATGAAAAAAAAATTTTTTTTTTCTTTTATGATTTATTCCAGTCATTAAAACAAGTACAAGTACAAGTATTGAAGATGTGCATGTTGCATTTCACTATACATTAAATGTTTTAGTTTTTCCTTATAGCCACAACGCCCAAGACCAATACTGGCGACGCCCCAGGGAGTCTTAACCCACAGTTTTGGAACCTGTCTTATCTATTTGCTATGTAACTAAAAAACCAACAAATATATTGTTTGGGAAGTTCATATTTACTATTTTATACAAATAACCTTTTAGTGACAAAGACAAAATACTAGATTTTTAGCACCTCATTTCACTACCAGTTTGGTCTGTACGCATATAAACCAATTACGCTAATCATATAATGATTAATAATAATATTTAGCACCGCATCTTAATACCCGTTCGGGTTATACGCTTTAAGTACTAATTACTCTAATGGATTAGGAATTGGGAAGGTTGAATTAGAGGAAGTGAACCCGCATTTGCGTGGAGGGAGAGTGGAAAACCATTTAAGAAAAAACCACCCCCAGTTCACCTGACATAGATTCGAACCTCGATCTCCCCGTCCTCGGAAGTCGAGCTCAACACGACAAGCGCGTTAGCCAACTACGCCACCGAGGCGGGTTCTAATCATATAAGGACGAGGAAGATTGAATTTAGAGGAAGTGTAAACGTGTTTACGTGGAGTGGGTGGAAAACTTTTTATTTTTAAAAACTCGGTACACTCAACTAGGACTAGAACCCAAATACCCACGTCATTGGTAGGTATAAAATAAGGGGAGTGACATTTTTAATAGAATTATATTTTATTATATATACTAGTACTCTTTAGCAATATGATCACCTGCTTTGGTGGTCAAATTGTCAAAGCCCCCATTCTTACAACATGCTTGACTGCTTATGACAAGGAGATCAGGGTTCGTATCTCATTCGAATACATAGGAGGTGATTTTTACCCAGAGGGTAAATTAGTCTACATATTTTCTAAATACTAACTTCCTTGTCCTTAACACATTAGTGTAATTTAATATATTTGGGAATAGCCAGAAAGGATTGTGAGTGGGAAAATCTGGAGGGGGGATGATGATTTAGGGCTAGTCACATTCATTGGCATGAAGAGGGGATGATAAAATGAGCGAGGTAAGGCACACGTGGAAAATCAACCCTAAGTGCATCCGGTAGAGATTTAACCGTCACTAGCATTCCATTATATGGTTAACTTGATGCATTAGACTACATGACCATCGGGTAATTGGCTTACTGACGATGATTAATTTAATTCCAAATTATAGGTGCTTAGGAAGAAATTTTGTCCATACAGGGTTGAGGCAACTGAGGAGTGGAGGAGGTAACATAATTATGAGTTACACACCTTGTACTCACATGGCATTGTTAGGATACTCAAGTTTCGTAGATTACGATAAGCAGGACATGCAGTGCGATTGGAATATTCTAGAACCTTGGTCAGGTTATTGACTGGAAAACTCAATGGAAAATACCATTGTGAAGACCTTTACGAAGATGGGAGGATAACATTAGAATGGAACTGAGAGAGATAGGGTGTAATGAGGTGGACTGGATAGAACTAGCTCAATAGAGGGATAGGTAGCGTATTTTTGCAAGGGAAGTAATGGACCTTCAAGTTCCTAATACCATAGAGTAGGTAATATCAATATGTTTGTGTATAACAGTTTCTAAAGAACGTGAAAATTAGTTGATCTGAGTTTGCCAGTATCTGTTCCCCTTCCTATTTTAAATAGAGGTACTTAATAGGTTATTCTCTTAGGATTTGGAAAATTACGAGGCATGAAATGTAATTGATAATAAGTAGTCTACAACTAGAAGTACTAACAGGGTGAAGCAAGGCTCTCTTTCATAATATAATATCAAGAGAATTCATAATCTATTACACTTTTTGTTTTACTAAGCTTTTCAATAGTACCACTAACATCATTATGTAGAGAAATTGTAACTTGTGTATTGATTATACATGTTATTATGTAATCCATTCTCACTGAAAATAATTATATAACATATCAGAAGTAACCAAAAAGGTCAGTAATTAATTTTACATTGGATTCGAGGTTAATTTCATAATTATAACTTACCCAGTAGATTTTCTATCTTATTTCCACGCGCTTCGGTGTCCACGTGGTCTTACGCGCAACTCTAGTAGTAGAAAGGACTGCCGATGACGTGGAGATCAAGGTTCGAATCTCGTTCAAGTGTACTGAGAGTGATTTTCTTATATCAAAATGATTATTCACTCCCTCTTCAAGCAAATGCGTTTATATTTCTTCTAAATATAACCTTCCTATGCCCTAAAACTATTAACGTATTTAGTACACAAGCGTATAACCTGAACGTGTAGTAAGACGTGGTGTTAAACTAAACAAACTTGTTTTCAATCGTTATGGTTTTTTTTAGACTATTACTGACTCATTTTTTGAACTTTTAATATACCTATTAAGAATAACGCCTACAATTGTGTGAAAAGAAAGATCAACAAAAGCTATGATATATAATTTAAAATATTTAAATTATTATTATTAGCACCGCGTCTTACTACCCGTTTGGGCTATACGCACTTACACTAATGTGTAATGGTAGGGTGATTGTGAGATGAAATGAAGGACCTACAGTTTAACGTGGGATCCGAACCACGGTGGAGGCCTGGCATTCCCCACATTCACAAGATGTCTTGTCAGAGGCGAAGGAAGGGTTTGGTAATCAGATAAATTTATGCCGGGACAGGAGATTGAACCCCGGCCGCTAGCATAGAAGTCTGACACCTTACCCATAGATCGCCAGGTCACCTTAAAATATTTGAAAAAATATATCCTCTTAAATGAAATAATTAGAATTTATATTTACATTTTTACGTTCACTTTACCATTGGCATTACCATTTGGGCCATCTATAAATTTTAACTAAAGGGATAGGGATGAGAAAGGTATATTTTAATGGAAGTGTGCACACATTCTCGTGGAGGAAAAGTTGGAAACCCTTAGGTAAAAAAAAATTCAATACATTAATTTAAGATTCGAGTACTAACCCTATTGTCAGAGGAAAACCATATAAAATAAGATTGTTGAAATAATATGGTTGCCTTAGTCCACCGACACGGGTAAAACGTCTTGAAAACTGATAGTGATGTTTACTGTATCTATAAATTTATATTATAACATAACTCTACAAACTGGTTTTAACAATGTAGTTCTTGATTTTGTCTCTACAAATTGTAACTTAATGGCGAGCCATCAATGTGAGTGTCGCATTATGTCGGTAATATGTGAAGTGTTAGTAACCAACAGTTAATTTGTTTAATTTCCCTGTAGCTACTATGCTGATTACACTGCGTCAATGGACCAACTAACGAAACAAATAAACTTCAAGTGCCTCTTTTTTGTTTTTGGTCGGCGTCTTACCACCCGTTCAAGTTATACACGTATGCACTAATTTAATTGGTGATTTTAGGGATAAGTAAGGTTATAATTATAGAAAGTGTACCCAAACTTGCATGGAAGGAGAATGGGGAACCATTTTGGAAAAAACAACCCTCAGTACGCCATACCATGATTATAGCCTCGATATCCCCGGTCTCGTCAGCCTAGTCTACTACAAGAGTAGCTCCTGAGATCATGTGACCACCGAAGCGGGTGGGTGACTTCTTCACAGTTCTAATTCAAACAAGATGAAGAAGAGTAGGAATTTAATGACTTGTAAGTCGAGGTACAAGCGAGGTGATAAGAGGTGTATAGCCGAGGATAAAGGTCACTCATGTTTAGATGTAGACGATCGTGTTTTAACTTTAGGAGGAGACTGTTTTTAAATGTAGCTGCTATATCATATCAAGTTTAGTAGTAGATGTGTTCAAATTATATTTTTATTATATGTACTCCTACCTTGGTGGTCGCATAATCTAAGGCGTCACTTTCGCAATAGACTAGACTGTCGATGACGGGACGTTCAGGACTCAAATCCCGGTGGGGTTTACTGAGGGTGGTTTTTACTAAATGGTTTTCAACTCTTCCTCAACGCAAATATGGGTACATTTCCTCTAAAGTCAACCTTACTCACTCCTATCTCACTAAATAAGTAGTATATATGGGTCCAACCAGAACAGACATTATGACGTTGTGCTAAAAAAAAATTATACTTAATTTGTTAAGTGTGCTGTTCTTGATTTGTGAAATCAAAATGGTAGACAAATTAAAATATATTAGATAACCATCAAAAACCAATGCAATAGAAATTTAGTTAGTTAATATTTTTATCATATGATCACTCTTTCAACGGCCAGTTGTGATATTAAAAATGATCGTAAAAGTGGAAATATACTATTATGAAAGCTCATCTAGTCACCATTGCGATATTCAGAATAGTACGTTATCTAGACTTGTGACTTTACACTATTTATATAAATACAGTTAATTAAATGCTAATGATTAGGATGACAAATATCTACATGTTTCTCAGGGCAGAAAAACCGAAATACTGAGTCCAAGAAAAATCTAGTAGCCGTCAAATGGAGAAATTAAATGTCAAATTTCATATGTATGAATTTATTTAATCAAAGAAAACTGGTTGATGAGAACAGTTATATCAATTTTAGTTTAATAAATTAGTATATTCTGTAATTTGAAATAAAAACCAGTCAGAGTGAAATATCAAGTTAACTAAATTGTGTCAGGTGACCTGGTAGTATAGGGGTAAGGTGTCGGACTTCTGTGCTGAGGGTCCGGGGTTCATTCCTCGGTCCCGGCATAGATTTATCTGATCACCAAACCATTCCTTCACCTCTAACAAGAGGTGTATTAATCACAACTTGTGAATGTGGAGAATGCCAGGCTTCCACCGTGGTTCGGATTCCACGTTAAACTGTAGGTCCTCCATTTCATCTCACAATAACGCTACCATAACACATTATCGTAAGTGCGTATAACCCGAATGGGTAGTAAGACGTGGTGCTAATAATAATAATAATAATAATAATAATAATAATAATAATAATAATAATAATAATAATAATAATAATAATAATAATAATAATAATAATAATAATAATAATAATAAATTGGGAGGTCACAATCAACAAGTTTCTTTATCTTGTGCCTTACATAGCATTACCCATTTGGGTTATCGGAAGATTTAGTATTTCCACTCTGAGGATATTTATGAGGAAGGATGTATTTAGAAGAAATAAACACTTGCATGGAAAAAGGTGGGGATATGACCATTTAGGGAAAACCTCTGAGCACACTTGGCCAAGATTTGAACTTAGTAGACCTGACTAGGATTCTAACCCTGATCTCCCCCCACCATCAGCAGGTCACTAGAGTGATACCTTAGACCATTCGGCCAATGAAGCTGGTTAAAATTATAATTTATACAACAATACATATATGTGTGTGAAAGGTTATCGGTTGTAGGGGGAAATGGGGAAGTATATGCATTTCTCAAGTATACTCTAGCAGTTAATAAAAAATAATTTGAATTTGAATGGTTTTTAATGAATAGTTTATGAAATTTTGTTAAGCACATTGACAAGATTCTATTATCTAAAGTTGATGAGTTTTCTGTCCACTGTCTCTTCAGAAACCTAGGTTTACCTTTTCTAATACCCCATAAATATTTTATTTCTCTTTCCACAGCAGAAACAGGCTCAGTTCTGAAAGTGACGAGATTTTATTTATCGTCTGTGTTTCCTGACATTAAAGTTTTTTTGCCACCCAAAGCAAGCACATCCTTCTCACTAAGTCACGTGAAGAGGTTAGTATTCCATTCACCATAGGAATTTGTCTTCTGAAAGGCCTTTTTCCCTACCATAAATCTACTATATAGTAGGATATTGGTAGGAAAAAAGACCTTTCAGAGAGTAATTCCTACCGTGAATGGAATATAGCTGTTAAAACTTGTAAACAATTTTGAAACTTAAATCGGCATGTAATTTTGTGATTAAAGGAAGATATTTCATTTATATAAGACAGCCATTTCCAGTATCACTTTAAAAAAAAACATGTGACATGTGATAATATTGTAATAGTAGAGATAAAAAGGTGCACACTTCTCTTATTTAATTTCAGTTTTGATTTTTAAAATAAATTTATAAATATTTAAACTTGTAGGCCTACTTACGTATTTTCAATATTATTGCACCATTTTTGGCGGGGTATACTAAAGTTACACCCGGAGCTATAATAGGTTAATTTAGAGTATAACCCGAACGGTTAGTAAGACGCGGTGCAAAATAATAATAATAGATTAATTTAAAAGTATTACAAATTTTGATTGGAATTAATAAATAAATTTAATAAAAATTAATAGAAATTAATAATAAAATTACGTGTGTGGCTATGAATAGTTATCAGGGAGTTCGTGCTTCTCAGATGTTTGTGAAAGGGGTTCGCGAGTCGAGAAAGATTGTAAACCACTGATTTATCTCTATCAAAATGTTATTGGTCAAAATTTATAAATGACCATTAGATGAACAACCTCTAATAAAATGTCGAAAATTTTAACCGAAAGTCAAAATTGTAATACGAAGTTTTGACCCTTGTTAGACCCCATATCAATATTTTTTATTGATCTAAATATACAAAGGAGGACTTTAATTCTTAAAAAATAAAATGATAAATATAAAACCGGGATTAGAAAAAATGTTTTACGTAAGTCTAGCGTAATTTGTGTTTGGGTTTACTAGCGTATATGGTTTTGTTTTACATATATTATGAGTTTTGAATAAATACTTCCATTTTTAAACAATGGAGCGAGAAAGTACTTGCGGGGTTCCGTACCAATTATTACTTACATAATTTAGAAAGGATACTGTTTTAGAAATTTTTCTAGCCCACAGGAATTTCTGGAAAATTTAAGTTTTTGTATATTGTTGTTACACATTTAATAAACTACAACACATAAAATAATGTAGCTAGCACTACATACCCACATCAATGGACACGAGGATCAAACACCAGGCTCATTTGTTATGGTTTGTTGGTGACGGTAGGTTCAAGGCTTATATCTAATCTAGATGTACAGTAAATAGGGTGTTTATTTTCTAAATTTTATCCCACATTCCTTCCACTCAAATGAGGATAGAACTAGGTTTCTTCTAAATAATTATCCCTCACCCTTACCTACTAGCTTGATTAATAAGTTTATATTTGGTGTACAAACCAAACGGGTAGTAAGAAGCGCTCCTAAGAAATAAAAAAAAAATGTTTATAGTCCGGATGGCTATTAAGACATGGTGCAAAAAATGAAGGACATAATAAAACTAAACTTTAAAAAAAAATCATCGTGGGATGTATCTAAAAATTCGTTTAATAGATTCATTACTAGGAGAAAATATTATAAAAATAATCATATTTAAGAATTGTTTCTTTAATTCAGCTGAAATGTGAGATGTAGACCTTTAGGGTCATTCGGTCATTCGTCCGTCTGAACTTACACAAAGAAAGAGGGTCGTACTAAGGGAATGTGATTTAAGGGTTTAAATAAACCCCCAAAACCAAATATTAATAATAGTTATGTATTTTTGTAGTCCATTTCAATGACTAAGCTTATAAATCCAATCCTGTTATTTTAAACTCTCAATTACTTAAAGAGGTAATTAAATTAATGTTACATTAAATAATTTTTCAATTTTTAATAGTTTTTTTATCATCCGTTCAGGCTATACGCATATGTATTAGTTAAGCTAACGTTTAAGGTAAAAGGAAGGTTGAATTTAGAGGAAGCATTGACGAATTTACGTGGAGGAAAGGTAGAAAATAAATTTGGAAAAAAAATCCTTAGTACATCTAACCAGGATCTGAATTCCATTCTCCCTGTCATCGACTAGACGATATATTGTAAGAGTGACGCCTTAGACCATGTGGCCTCTGAAGCCAGTTTGTAATCTCCTCTTTGAGAACGTTTACATTAGTGACTGCAGGTAGAACCCATCACCCCCTCGCCCCACCATAGAAAGAGTATGTCCTAAGAAAAAACGCGCGTTAATAGAGAGAATATTCGACAGCTTCTGTATCCCCCCCTAAAAACCAACGGAAATGTAAGACATTTCAAAAACCACTTTTTCCCCCCTTCTTTCTGCCACGATTCAGATCTCGAACTGGGAATCTTCCCCAAGGTAGTCAAGACTGAATTACTTGATGACACGGGCACGGTTTCCTCTGTGTCTCGGGTGACAACTGAAGTGGAGAGGTCATCCTTCCAATCCTCGAGATGTTGTTGTGTTGTCTAGACTGCTGTTTGACTGTGGTGGGAGGGGGAGGGGGGTTGTAAAGGATGACACCAGGAAAGGGTGTTGCTTAGCAACAAACAGCGGGGATGCCTTCAGGACTAGCAAGAGCTAACTCACAATTCTCAGCATGATCACTTTCCTCTCATTGTTTGCTTTATTTATCTATGTTTTACTACTCTCTTCCATGTGGTATTGTAACGCTGTCTGTACAAGAAGTCATAAAATTACAATTACATGATATTAACACAGTATTGGGCCTACTTTTGTTTTGTTTAAGAAGAGAACTATAAATTTTGGTACATGCTAATTTATTCAAATATACATGTTTTTTTTAACATCGCATCTTACTACCCATCCGGGTTAAACGCTTATTTACCAATCACGCTAATGGTTTTAGGGATTATGAAGGCTATTTTTAAAGGAAGTGCACCCGCATTTGCTTATAGGGAGAGTGGAAAACAATTTTTGGAAAAAGCCTTTAGTACACCCGGCCAAGATTCTAATCTCAATCGCCGCGTCATCAGCAGTCTATAATATATTATCTATTGCGATAGTAGCACCTTAGACCATGCGGTGGGTTACATGAGTTATACACGTACACGTTAAACATATATTTTTATTGCACCATGTCTTACTACCCATCCGTTCTTCGCGCTTATGTAAGATTACTAATTTTACTAATGTGTTGGGGGTAAGTAAGGTTGAATTTAGCAGAAGTGTAAACATATTTATTTACACATTTGCATGGAGGAAGAGAGGAAAACCATTTATGAATAAACACCTCAAGTACACACAGATGGGATTCGAGCCCTTATTTCCCCGTCCTCGGCTGTCTAGTTAGTTAAAATTCATTTCTCAGAATATTTTTAATAATTTAATAATATAAGTAAAATAACACCTTTAAAGTGTTAAATTTACTATTAAATTATAGATATTAAGTGTTTTACAAAGAGTTAACGTTCAGCAGAGTCCTATGTTTCATTTTATTTTACGCGACGAATGTGTTAGGCTTCATTTTTTAACAACGTCTTACTCACTACCCAATCATGTTATACGCATAAGTACTCGTTACTCTAAAATGTTAGGGATAAGTAAGTAAGGCTGAATTTATAGGAAGTTTCCACTTGTTTGCGTAGTGGCAGACTGGTAAACCTTTTCAATGAAAACCATCATAAGTACACCTTACTGTGATCCGAACCATCACATTCCCAACTTTATCAGTCCAGTGGATTGCAAGAGCGACAATCAGTGAAGTGGATTAATGCGTTAGTTCTCCCAGGAAGTTTTTGAACTGGTTTCAACTTTTTAATTTGCATTCATTCATTCATTCTTAATTCATGTTTGTCCGTCCCTGTTAATTATCATAATTATAGCTTTGGATCTAAGTGACGGATTTAGAGCAAACTCTCTATTCACACATACCCCAAACAAAACTACCAAATAAGTATTTTGTATTTAGTAAGCATACCAATAAATATGAGATAAACTATTTCTAAATAAGCTCATACGTCAATATAGGAGGCAATATTTTCTTTTGGTACCTCATATAAAATATTTAAAAAATGGATGAAGTAGGCGGTAAAAAGTATAACTACACTTTTAGAAACAACGATAAAAATGATTAAGCTTCTAAATTCAAGTTAATACAATCAAAATGAATGTTTTGTATGATAATGCAATAACTACGCGTATTATAAAACGGTATCAGAGATAATAAGACATGTTGGATAAAAACGACTCCAATTTATTTTGAAAAGGTTTGGTAAAACACCAAGTTCACATTTAAGTATAATGGTTTAATCCTAGAGGTTTATTCTTACTTCTTTTTATCAAAGCTGTTTATATTTTAACAAAAAATGATATGACACAATTGCATAAACTTTCTCAAATTGTTTATTATAGCTTAGAAGATAATTTTCAAAAGTAGGTTTTGAGTAAATTACCCTTAAATAAGCTAAATGCATAAAAACAAACACATAAACCCTTTTTATATATAAAGTTTAAACCAAATTGTTCAAATGTATCTAAAAAATTCAAATTTTCAAAAATAAATTATTTATAAGCAACCCTAAAATTATTTATTTGTGAAAATAAACACGTATTCTTATCTATAATCTAGAACTATTCCCAGCTACCCATTTTGAATTCAATCTTCAGTAAATATATATAAGAAATATCTATAATTTTTCATAGGTAAACTCTTCTTTGATTAATTTATTCTATATAAATATAAATACATTATTATTGATAGTATAAAATAGCCACCCCTTACCAATTATGAACTAAATCTTTGTAGCTGCTATTTTCAAAAAAATCCAATTTTACAAAAATCAGTAATAAGTTAACTACTATTTAGATTAATGTTTTTTGAAAAATAAGCATATATAACTACAATGCAAACAACTTACCAGATGTACACATTTTAAACCAAATCACCAAATTCATTTTAAAAATAATAAAACACACTTCATCAGTAAACTATCCATAAGCTAATCTCCCGACCCCTCCTTTAATAAGCAAGTACACAGCTTTATTTATAATGTTTACGTCAAACACTCCCAAGATATATATTTTAAGCAAATTCACTCAAGCCATTTTCAAAATAATTCAAATGTTCAAAAATCAATCATCAGTAAACGATCATTTATCGAATTTGCACCCAAAGCCGAATATTAACTTTTTTCATATGAAACATTCCCAAGATACCCATTTGGAAGCAAATCCTTAGGGCCATTTTAAACCCGTTTTTGAAAAATCAGTCATCAGCAAACTACCCAAAAAGGTGTTTTTACCACACAAAAAAAGGATACAGTGTAAACTGTCATGTCATATGTTCTTATGATACCCATTTTGAACCAAATCGTTATACCATTTTTAAAATAGTTCAAGTTGTTTAATAATCACTCATCAGTAAACTACCTTTATTTGGAGGGATAAGGTAAAAAAAAAATTTAGGTAGGGCCTTATGATATATAAATATCAAGATTGAAAAAAAATCCATTTACACATTTTTTGATCCGTGGCCTGGGACAGCCTAACAGGCTGGCAGACAAACAGACAGATATGAGGAGAGAAAGAATAGTAAAACCCATATTTTTGGGTTTGTGTTTACCTAACGTACAGATTTGTTATAATCCAGAGAATGATTTTGTTTACGATCACAGTACTTTCTCTTAATTTTAGAAACTAAAAGGGAGTAATTTATATTTTTTGGCTCTATAAATAATTTGAAATGTAATATTTATTTTTGAAATTGTCGTAGAGAATAAAAAATAAGCCATAAAAAACAGTTTGAAACAAATTAAACCAAGCTTAGCTAAATTATTTCCCTAGGTTTAAACACATTTATTTGTTAATAATCAAATAAGTAAGGAAAAAAATTGCATTATATTTCTCTACAAAATGATGGAAAGTAGTTTCTCTTGATATAACTTTATATTTTAATTATACTACTTAATTTAACTGTTTTCAATCAAGCTCTTTTAGGTTCCTTTTATAATGAGTGATTTCTAAAAATTGACTCTTACAAATACTGTAGATTTGCGTCAGTAAAATGACCTCGACCGTTCATTTTAATTTCGAAATAACCTGTTAAGGTGGCCGCATGGTCTAAAGCACGGGTCTTCAACCCATGTCCCACGGGCCACTTGCAGCTCACGCTAGCTCATGAAATATACAAAATGATTTCAAGATAAAATTACAGATATATCGGATATATGTTTTACCTAATCAACTTTATGTATTCAATCCGCGAGCCAACAAGAGACAGAAACTTTGTCCCTTGGACCCAAAAAGGATGAAGACACCTGGTCTATGGCGTCATTCTCATGATAGTCTAGATTGATGACTACGGGGAGATCAGTGTTAGAGTCCCTGTCATGGTGTATTGAGGGAGTTTTTTACAAAATGGTTTCCACTCTCCCTCCATGCAAATGCAAGTACATTTCCTCTAAATCCAACCTTCCTTATCTCTAATTCACTAGCGTAATTATAACATAGGATATGCATATAATCTGAACATGTAGTAAGACGCCTTGCTAAAAAAAAATCGCAATATATACAAACATTTTTATTTTCTCAAAGAGCAGACTAAAGTCAACATGTGTATAACATTTTGACTGTATTGAGCTTCATCTTGTTGTAAAATAGGGTTTAAAACAGTGATCTTTAGTTTGTACCTAAACACTCTACATGTCGAAAATTGCAACGAGTTTATTCCATTATTTTTGTATTAGTTCTATCTGTTATTAGAATAAAATCCTATGTAGTCTATATATTTTATGGCTATGTATATATTCTTTTCTAATAAAAAAAAAATGAGGACCTCTCCTCAAAGGGATTTAGTTATCAAGTTAAAAATTTGTTTAATAAAATTTTGAGTCAATTTAGTTATATTTTTAGGTCAAAAATTGTTTTACTCTCACATATGTTATTATTATTATTATTATTATTATTATTATTATTTTTTTAAATCGGATCTCAAAAATTACTATTTCTAGTTAAGCTTAAACATATTAAACACAAATATTTTGAAAAACGAAATATGATTTTGTACAAATATATTAACCAGCATCTTTGTATAATCCATGCCTGCTGATTTAGAGTTCCCGGGCTCGATTCCCGGAAGGTAATCGGGGATTTTTCTCAAAATGGGAATAGTTCCCTTGGTCACCATGATTTTGTTAATTAGTCTTATGTTAAGTTAATATCTTAATTGGTTTTACCTAGCCATATTCACTATACTCATCCTCTCATCTAATTGGGAAATGGAAAGAGCTTCTAGGGCGTCCGCGTCCCCTGAGCAAGGTATAGTACATTTGTATTGGCCTATCTATCTTCGAACTGAGCTTCAAGTTGATGTAATCCAGACATGCCTTAATAATTATTATTATAAATACATTCATTTTTTATATAGTGTTTTGTATAAATTATTGTTTTATACCAATGACTCCCAACCTTTTTCATCTGATAATCAAATTCCCCAAGACCCCATTCCCAAATTTTTTGGAATATCTATATTTTTTTGTAATGCTTTCTAATAAATTATTTATACAAAAATCAATGTATCATTCGCAGGATAGTGGTAGAAAAAAATTACCTAAATTATAGTGATGGTTGACTCTGTTTTGTTTTCATCGAGTCCTTATAATTGGATTTGATGTTTGACAGAGCACACCGCAAATAACTTTCCACTTCAAGTCGACCAATCTGTTCAGTTTTTATGAGAGTTAGACTTAGCGTACAACCCAAATGGGTAGTAAAACGTGGTGTCGAAAATAAAAAGTTATAGTTTAAGAAACGGTGGTGTTGCACGTGGCCACAATGGTAGCTTAAGGCAAAGTTTTTCCAATTGTGTAGCTCGCCATTTATCTCAGGCTCTGTGAGGCAACTTTATAATATTCGCTATTGGTTTTTCACACTATAAAATGGCATCAGTAATTAGGATTGGCAATTTTTCAAATTCGAATAAAGGACACTTGCTAAAGTTACAACCAGATCATGTGAGATTTTTGGTCTATTGTATAATTATTACTTGTAAAAGTTAACAGTCTTTATTGAGTGTTTGTAATATTAGTGGGAAAATGCCATTAAGTCTCCAGCATGTATTTTTCATGGTGCAAAGACTCCTTTGTTCTAACAAGTTTGGAAACCTCTGGCTTAGAGGGAGGATACAGTAGCCCCACGACTTATTTGGTGCTGAATGACAGCTCACAGCTGAGAGCTGACTGCTTTGAAAAGCTACCAGACCAAATTATGTATCCCTACGCCAAACCATATGATCTGCAAAAACATGTGTTTAGCAGCTGTCATTTCTGACGATCCAAATTTAGGTATATACCTAAATGTCGACTGTCAGAAGTTAGCTGTGAGCAGTCAGTTAGCACCAAAGAAGCCATGGGGCTACTGTAGAAAGGAGAACTGAGGGGCGAATTCAAGGCCTGCAACATTGAAAAGTAACACGTGAATGCACATTTTTGGCTGGTCAACAAGTTTATTACAACTGGTAAGCAGTTTTGCTAGGACCGCAAGAAATTATTATCTTAGATGCTTTAGAAAAGTGATTTAAATTTATAAAATAGCTTCGAGTATTGCTTTTAAACGTTAGACTAGTTACAGCTGTTTCCACGCCACTCCCCTGCCAACCCTGGAAGTGCTTCATTTGCTCCAGGTTGGGCCAAAACCATTCTATAAAATAAAAAGGCACAAAAGGGATGTGTCCTTTTGGTTTTGATACTGTATCTAATATTATGTTTCTATTGTTAAAAGCATTTATAATCATTTATTTAAATGATTTACTCGTAGTTAACACATTTGAAATAATATATAGTAAAATTTAACCAATCGTTATTCTTTGCTTCATATCACACTATCCATACCACTAGTCCAGACAAGATGAGCTTGAAGTTTAGTCCACGTCCTCACTGAGGCAAGTCATTGGGTTGTTAAGCATTAAAATTAAGCAAATGACTACCCTAGTTCTATTAGTTTGGGGGAATTGAAAGATTTTGATGTCAATAATACCAAGTTTAAACATTTTCTTATATTTTATGAGGTCAAAAATAACTGAGTAAATATCTGACAAGAAGACCTTTCTAATTTCAGTTAGGTGATTCCCCTTTTTTTTCATTGTCGTAAAACCAACAATGCAGATTGTCATGAAGGTACCTAACGTAATGTGCTCCTAAGAAGAGAAACAGTTACAACAAAGCAGGGCAGGTAAGAACTACACCCAATAAAACTACACGACATAGAGTGCTGCCAATCAAAGCCATGCAGCTTAATAATAAGTACGGCAACACAGCAGTACACTCAATAAAACTGTGCAACATAACGTGCTGCCAGACAGAGAAATGCAGATAAATACAAAGCAAGACAACAGCACTATACCCAATCAAACTATTAAACATATCGTGCTGCCAAACAAAGAAATGCAGCGTAATACAAAGAAGGGCAACACAGCACTACACCTAGTCGAACTAAGCAATATAACGTGTCCCCAAGGAGAGCAGTGCAGTATACTACAAAGCAGAAAAACCCAATGCTACAGCTCACCAAATAAAGAAAAATGGCATGCCCTTCTGCAACGTGGACATCAACATATCACCGCAACGCCATATCCCAAAGAGCATTGCAACTCTATGTACCAGAGAGCAGTGCATTACAACGCAATATACCACAGAGCAGTGCATTACAACGCAATATACCACAGAGCAGTGCATTACAACGCAATATACCACAGAGCAGTGCATTACAACGCAATATTACCACTGATCAGCATATTACAATGCGATGTAGTAAAGCCTTACGCTGATTTTATTTTGCTGCAACGCTTCTTACTTTCCATCTGGGCTCTCAGAAACTTAGCTAGCTAACGACATGAGATGATTTTGATGAATTTTAAGGAAACTTGCCAAAATGTTTCTATAGATTATATTAAAAACTTTCCCGTTAGTAGCATTCTCTACTATGGAGCGCTGTACTAGGGGAAATATTAGATTAAAACTAGAAATAGGTCAAATCCTATATTCTCCGAATCTAAATATCAAATTTTCTTTCAAATCTCAAATCCAAACTCGAATTCCGAATGTACAAGTTTAGTTAAAGTCACTTGACGATGACAATTTTATTGCACTCTTTTAACAAGTGTATAGTTATAGGTTATAAATACGGATGCAATGATTTCAATTCATATTATTTCACGTGCTATTAGGAGTCAAATTTGTTATTTTATGCTTTTTGCGTACCATTGTTAGGGTACCGGTAAAGTAATTAGTGTTTGGGGCTGAAGTTTACTATAGTTAGTCATGTACAAAATTATAGATGTACAGTACACAATTAAATATTTATAATATTAATGGTAATAAATATTTCATTGTGTACAACTTATAAGAATGTCTAGCTATACTAAGTTTCAGCCCCGTGCATTATATTATTTATATTATATTAATACTGTAATGAGTTGAAATGATTGAATCACTATTTATAGTTTATAATTAATTTTACACTTGTTAAATATTTGCAATAACGTTTATGTTGATAGATTACCTTAAATAGCAAAAAAATAAAATTTAAAAATAGCTCTACCTAAGGCTTGATGCAACTGACCAATATTATTTTTTTGTAAAGTTTACTACTTTATGAACAACAAAGAAAGCACTGCTTACTTAAATTAATTTTATAGGCCTATACACAATTTTGTTATTTTTTATGATTTTGTTCTTCTTCCACTTACACAATTCTATAACAAATAATTCCTTTCACTAAGAGGAGTAAACTGTTATTTGAAGTCAAATGTTTAATAATTGTATTCAATCCACTTTTTTGAGTTTTACGAATCTTGAATCTCTTGAATACCATAGAGTTATACATTTTTGAGATTTTTACGATTCCCTCGAAAACCATATAGTCCTAGGGATTCGAATGTCCCCTTAGTAATTAGAACCTAGAGCGGTTCCATTTGTTAATAATGAATGATTCCTTTAGTTCTACGCAATCTATTTTCAGTTGTTTTTGTTTTAAACGGAAGTTTATACACTAGGAATGTCTAAACCATTATTTTTAAAACAAATGTTTAATCTGTAGTCTATATTTAAAACGTGAGATGATTCATTTTTACAGTGTTTCTCGGATATCTACACAACGAATTTCAATAGTAAAAAAAAAAGCTTATGTCAAGGTTGTGCTCAAAAACTTTGAATGCAAAAAATATTCTAAGTGGGATATTTTAATTTAAGATTAAAATTAGATTAGTAGTATAAACTATTTATTCTACTTTTTTTAAATCCAAATTTATATTTCTACAATCTATAAGCTTCATCTATGAGCTGTAATCGCATTTTGAACGCAAGAAGTGTAAGCAAGACATCTACAGTTTAATGTTAATAATAAGGGCCTGGTTTGGCATCTGGAAAAGCCACTGTATCTACATTTAAGTATTCATACGTCAAGTTAAGTGATCAGTGGCTGTCACCTTAATATAGGATATACTATTAATTTATATAAAGTGTTATAATTAAATGGCAAAATTTTACCAAATTTGGTTGCAAAATACTCGTTTTTTTAAAGGCTCTTCAGAATAAAATCGTACTTTGGTTAATTCTAAAGCAGCAGATTACCACATCCGAATATTCGTATCTACGAGTGTTTTTCAAGCTTACTAATATGAAGAGATCCCAGGTGCTAATGACCCAGTGGGGTGGAGTGCCTGATGAAACCACAGTGATAAAAAGCTCTACATTTGGAGTTAGCCCGAGTGTTCTCCAAACTAAGATGGCGTGGAGAAGGGTGCCGCAAGGAACGCCTGCAAATGACTGGAGAGGGGGTGTCTTTGTAAGAGGGTGATGTCAGGTTCGTGCCATTTCTTGGAGCGTGACAATTTGACTTCCATACAATTGTTTCTTCTTGCATCTTTCCTTGTCTTTCTCTACCATTACCTTGAAAGAGCTCTTCCATAAACCCATGGGGATAGATAGACACTCAGGAGTCTAGTCAAGGGTCCACCCAATTGTGATGTCACACCAAGACAACCATAAAGTGATAGCACCCAATGGCACTAAAAAATAAAACATAACATAAACATTAGATTTCATAAGCTTTTCGTTTCATTTATTTGAGGTATTTAACGTTCACTTTCTGAACCAACGTAAATTCAACTCGCTTAGGTGGCCGCATGGTCTAAAGCGCTACTCTCGCTGGAGACTAGACTACCGATTAATGGGGTGGGGTGGCGGGGGGAGGGGGAGGTCATGGTTTGAATCTTGGTCGGGTTACTGAGGGTGGTTTTCCCATGTCCAAAATTGTTTTTCACTTTATCTCCACGCAAATGCGGGTAAACTTCCTCTAAGTAGAGTATGACGTTACTTTACCGTCACCGCGCGCTCTTGAACTCTGGGCTCGCTGTGTGTAGCGCTATAGGGCAGGTCACGTGGTCTTGCTACCTGGCTTCCACGCGGGCGGGACCACAGTTCAACACTCACTCACTTTAAAACACTCACTTTACTAACTTTCTTTGGGTCAGTCGAACATGATAGTGCTAGCTTGCATATCAAACGAAACAGTTGTATCAGACATTGTTCTTTATGGATCAGCTGTAATTGTAACACTACACAAACCTGTAAACCTTAAATGTCTAACAAAGGCTTTCCATTATTACCAATTGAAAAACATTTAATAATTTGGCATCAGACATTGTTCTTTATTTGGATCACCTGTGGTTATAAACAAAATCAACACGCTTACAGTAACTAAGTGGCTAAAATGAACAACAAACAAACAATAAGTAGGTTACAAAAGAAAAGGGTTGCATGGTAGCAGAACGTAGTTATGTTTCGTTTGATGTGCAAGCTAACACTATCATGTTAGACTGACCCAAAGTAAGTTAGTAAAGTGAGTGAGTGTTGAACTGTGGTCCCGCCCGCGTGGAAGCCAGGTAGCAAGACCACGTGACCTGCCCTCTAGCGCCCCACACAACGAGCCCAGAGTTCAAGAGCACGTGGTTACGGTAGATTGATGTCAAACTCTACCAAATATAATCTTTCTGAACCCTAAAACCATAAGCGTTATTAGTTCATAAGCATATAACCCAAACGGTTAGTAAAACACGGTGCTATATATTATTATTAATAAATGCCTGATAAAAACTAAAGTTATTGTTTCTGTGTTGAAGGTGGGTATTATTATTTTGCACAGTCCGTTTTTTTTTTAAAGCTGGTTTGGAATTAGTTTTAATGAATATTCTTACTAGATCGAATTTTATTTAATGCGGCTCATTTAGTATTTTTCAATCTTAAATGTAGCCCTTATAAGCAAATAAATTTGACACCCTTAGTCTAAGGCCAAATGTGGCCCGCGATCACTAAAAGTATGCCCCCCAAATTATCCTGGAGGTAAGTTACCGGGAAATCTTTAGTGGAAGATATGGAATAGCTATCGATTAAAATAAAAGTATGTATTTAAAAGGTCATGATTACATTTTATCATGCATTTATTTGATTAATATGTAGGCTCATAAATATATATTTTTAATTCTAAGCTGTTTTCTGAGGGTCTGTGTACGGGAATATTTCATAATACATATTTGGGAGGGTAAATACACTTTTTATTTGCCAGTAAAATTTGAAAAATGCTACTATATTAAAATACAATTTATATATAAGTGTTGAAAATAATGTTATAATTTAGCATCGTGTTTTACTACCCATTCAGGTAATACGGTCATATATTAATTACATTTATAGTTTTAGGAATAAGGTATAGTTATGAAAAATGTACCCAAATTTGCTAGAAGAGAGAGAGAGAGAGAGAGAGAGAGAGTGGGAAACTATTTTTGATAAACCACCCTCAGTACACCTGACTGAGATTCGAATTTCGACCTCCCCCTCATTGGCATTCTAGTTTACTGCTAGAGTAGTGCGTTAGACCACGTGGCCACCAAAGCAGGTAAATGGTCTATTATTATTTTTAAGCCTATATTAAGTTGATAAGATTACTAAATATATTTTCGGCCGGCGAGGCATATTGATATTTGACCCTTGGTAGGAAAAACGTTGTACCAACCTGGTCTAAGGCGTCACTCTCGCAATATATACGGGACTGACGATGATGCGGAGATCAGGGTTCGAATTCTGGTTGGGTGTTCTGAAGGTGACTTTCCTATACGGTTTTTCAATCTCCCTCCAATCAAATTCGAGATAACTCCCACTAAATTCAAGCTTCTTCATCCTTAATGCATTATATTTATTTCATATGTGGACACCCGAATCGGTGATAAGACGCGGCGACAAAAAGCAAAATTAAAATTAAATTATCTTATATAAGGTCAAATTATGTTTAAACTAATCTATTTATCAATTAAATATGTTTCGGGTATTGCATTTGTGATTAGCAAACGTTTCTAAGCCTGTTTAAATAGTTAGTGTTACTTAGCCATATCTTATTGAGAGTAACTGGTGAATCCACACATTCTATCAACTCCTTATTATTAATGGTCAATACACATCCATTAAACACATTCTTAGTTTGTATCTATTTGTCAGACGCTATTAAAAGATCTAAATGAAAATATCTATTCAAAGTTTAGCAGAACATTGCCTCTTTGAATGTTACCCTAACTCTTCTGTATGATGAATAAAGTTTCTTTCTCTCTCCTTTCTCTGTACGATAAGAGTATGGGAGAAGAAGAATAAGTGTATTTTTGTTTTGAAAGTATGTCCGCCTCATTGCCCATAGCCACGGTACGGTGGTTTTGATGACATCACAGGGCCCCCATGTTCTCTCCTAGAGGAGCATAGAGAAGCCACCACTGTTTCCTGCTGGCACCATACATCATCGCCACACGCGCACAATCCTCCCACCACCTTCCCTCTTACTCCACTCTCCCAACGATCGCCTCCCCCCCCCCTTGAGGGCAATAAAAATATACGATATTATAAATAGTGACTGGATCAACTTGAAACAGTTTTATAAAACATTATATGGCTGAACTCTTTGAATATATTTCTCCATGGCTAAATGACCATTTTGTCCAATAGAAATTATGTTACCAATGAATCATTTTAATTAAGTTTCGCGGCATCACTTAGAAGGGTTCACCCCATTGGTGTGAATGTGCTAATAGCTAGAGCGGGAAGAAAGACCGCGGGGCTCAACCAAAATATTAGATGGGTGGTGACTGTTAAAGTCTTGAACTTAATTTCATTGCAAGTACAGGAACATTTAATGAATTAATTAGAGTAAAAGATAATCAAACTATATTTATTCAAGGCGATATGGTATAATAAGGGCAGCACAGATTTTTTTTTTATAATGTGTTCCTTTAAAGCGCTAAGCCACTTTGTTAAGATGGACTTTAAGGACTTGCATTCTACTATTCATAAACCCAAAGATATCCCACTATTTGGGATTAAGACCGTACATGTTTGGACCTAAGGTAGCGCCAACCAAAAAAACACTTATCTAGATATTAATAATTTATATTGAATAAAAATGGATCCAATATAATAATAAAAAGATAATTTTAAAACATATCTTCTACAACTTAGGCTATTTGTCTTGGTCACAAAAATGGCCTGTAGGAATCTTCCAGCCAGTATGTAGATTTAAAAAGTCCATGGTAGCATAATATGTCTATCAAGAATAGGAAACAAGGAAAAGGTAGAATTAAAAAGCAAGTCAATGTTTTCAAAGCGCAAATATTAAAGTGACTGTGTAAACTCGTCAGAGGAAGAGGGAAAGTGTTATCAGCATATAGACAAGAACCCTCTCAGGGTGAACTTCTCATTTTCTAACCTCTTTTTCTATTTTGTGCATTTGAGTATGAGTGTGATAGTGCTTAGAATACTTAGGTGCGTCAAGTTAGGATGCAAACCGCTTCGCAAAATTGCTTCGAAATCTCCAAGAGTAGGCAACGTCATAAAGCTTTCACATTAATATATCTGTGATGGGCTTCGACAGTCAAAGGTCGACCTCGGTGGTCTTGGGGTGAAGTTCTGTCCTCAGGACCCGACATTCGCGAGTTCAAGCCCTGACGGAAATGACGGATTTTTATTAGGCGTTAAAAATCTGTAGTACAACTTCCTTCAGAGAGCAAGTAAAGTCGTCGATCCCATGCTGATTGTGGCATGTAAAAGAACCCTGGAAGGTATATGAAAATACTTCTCCTGGCAAAATTTATAGACCCTTTCGCTCTCGCTCATAGAAATTCTCGTGTGATAATACAATCATTCGATTCAGAAAGTGCATTAAATACCTTAAACAAATGAAAAAAAAATTAAAGACTAGAGGCTGACTAACTTTTTAAAAGAAGAAATAATATAATTTTAGCGCAGATAAATACAATTAGTTTCATTAAAATATATTTGTCAAACTCAATTTTAATAGTTATTTACTAGTAAACATTATGCAAGTTCACATGACATTACTCCAGCAATAAAATAGACTGCCAAACACGGGAAGATCAGGGTTCAATCCCAGTCGGGCGTATTGAGGGGGTTCTTTTCTAAATGGTTTTCCACTCTCCGACCTCTTAAATGCGGGCACACTTAATCTAAATGCAACCTTACTAATCCCAAACACATTACTTAGTATATAGGCGTATAAACCGAACGGGTTGTAAAAGAAGTGCAAAAGACATATATAACAAGTTGTTTGAGAAAGGCATTGTTTCAATAAAATAACCTATGTTTTAAAAACATTCATTGGCATTACACATGTAGAAGAAACACTTCTTAATCAACGACTTTGAAAAATATTTCTTAGTAAAAAAACATCCAAAAGATATTTGACCGGTTTTTTAAAGACGAAACTACCCACTTCAAAGATGACACGAAACGCTCGATAGAATACTTTCTATAAAAAAATGTGGGGAGGAAATATAAAAAAAGGACAGGAAGTATGAGGAGCCTAGTGGCTCTAGGAATTTGTTTGCTTCGAAACCACCACTTTGTTGATGACAAAAATTATGTTCGATTTTGATAGTTTAATATCCTAATACAGCCATGCAAGCAAGTTCCCTGAACGGGGAATTTCAGGCACAGAGGGGTAATTTGACATGAATTTTACATCTCTCGCGTGGACCCGTTCAGAAGACCCCATACCACCTGCATGCTACAATTTTCCAATCAATAATCCACCGGCAACAGGATGATTAAAAACTTCCAATTTGAAACCCAATTTATTTCAAAACGAATCATTTTTAAATACAAAATAAATCTCTAAAACTGTTTGAATATAATTTTCTTATGAAAATCTCTAACTACACTTTCAATTTATTAACAATATTATTATTATTATTATTATTATTATTATTATTATTAGCACCGCGTCTTACTACCCGTTCGGGTTATACGCACTTACGCTAATGTGTAATGGTAGGGTGATTGTGATATGAAATGGGGGACCTACAGTTTAACGTGGAATCCGAACCACGGTGGAGGCCTGGCATTCCCCACATTATTTACAATATTAAAAATAGTATAATATTCTAGTAACAAAACAATTGAAACAATTGGTTTTTTTTACCATCGTATACCTTTTACCCGAGTTGGTGGTCGTGCTGTCTAAGGCGTCACTCTATTAATAGACTCGATTGTGGTAGACAGAAATATTTAGGCTCTAATCCCGATTGGCTTTGAGGATTAAAAATAAAATAAATCTGAATTTCAAAAAAACAGAATATAATATTTGAAAGCTATGGTTTTAATTTGTTTTTTAAACACGTATGCATAGTACCAACCAATTTTAAACTAATTCGAATATTTTAGTTTTTTAAACTGTTGTGTTCTATATAAAAACGTATAGTTCTTTAAAAAAAATCAAAATAGAATATAGCTAACATTATTATTAAGTGTCGTGCACAATTTCAATATTACTTTGTAAATCTAAAGCCTTACTACCTGATACTTAAATATTAATTAGTATATGTGAATTGTCAATAAAACAATATATATTATTTTTAAAGCACTACAATATTATCTGCCGTACAGCTATTATGGAATTAAAGTAATTTTCAAACAAAATGGTAAAATGTTAAATATTATAGAAAAGTATCAGGCTCAAATTTAATTCTTTTAAATATATATAGGCTCTACGACAAAACCTGTTAGTAAATATATTTAGACTTCCAATTTTACAATAATATACAAACCAAATATTATTTATTTGGTAAAATTGTTCCAACTGCCTTCTAACTAAGCACCTAATTTCAAGTCTTCCTTAAGGTTAACACTTCAAGTGATATAGTTCTACAACATAAGGACAAATTTCTATTGTATATTGAACACGTTTTTAAACCGCTATTTTACAAAGTCATATATGCTAATCTTTGTTTCTTTCAAGTATATAATATACCAATACTATTTGACACTGGTACCTCCTAGGATTAGCGGGCTGTAATAAACAATAATAATAATAGTAATATTTAGCACCGCGTCTTACTACCCGTTCGGGTTATACGCTTTAAGTACTAATTACTCTAATAGATTAGGACTTGGGAAGGTTGAATTAGAGGAAGTGAACCCGCATTTGCGTGGAGGGGGAGTGGAAAACCATTTAGGAAAAACCACTCCCAGTTCACCCGACCGAGATTCTAACCTCGATCTCCCCTGTCCTCGGTAATCGAGCTTCGACACGACAAGCGCGTTGGCCAACTACGACACCGAGGCGGGTCTGTAATAAATGTATGTACTGAATGACAAAAACCTAGATGAAATCTTCGAAGAAAGAATATCTTAATTAATAATGAAAGAAAATGGTATCTATCAAATTGGGTATAATGATTTAATAATATTAATAAAAACGCGTGCTGCTATTCATATGGCATACCTGAATTTAGCTACACTAATTTAGCAGGGTTAATAAAGGTAAAAACTAATATTTAGCCGAATTTGTGAGTAGTAGAGGAAACCCTTTAAGAGAAAAATATGTTAATACACCAGAACCGTATTACAATACCTACTTCCCCTTCACTGGAAGATCCGACAAGACTAACGCCTTTGCCTTGGGGCCCACCGATTTAAATTGAACAAAATAAAAGCGTTTAGAATATTTCAATAGATATGCAATATTAAAAAAAATCCTCATCATTTTACATTAAATAACACAATCAAATTGGGGTACGCGGGCACCTTTCAAAGGGTACGTGTGCAGCTCTCAAGGGAAAGTTTGCAAAATAACATGGACTTCTGGAAAACCCTAATTGTTGGCAGTTACCGTTAACTAGTTATTACCACCCCTTTTTTTGCTATATTTTCTCGGCTAGAGCGTGACTTCTGAGAATTTTTAATCCTCTACTTGACACCTTCTACATTAGCAGTTTATGATGCCTTTCTCAACAACATATCTTTGTGAGAGTGGTTTTTCATCCATGGTGTACCTAAAAAATAAGTACCGCAATAGGATAAATTTGGAGCTGGACCTTCCCTTGAAAGTTTCAACTGGACAAACAAATATAAAAAAGTTGTGCCAAGCCATGCAGCCACACCCCTCTCACTGAAAAAATATTGAATTAATAATTTATCAGCTCAAGAATTACAATTAAAAATTTTGATTTGAAAATATTGTGTTTAGGTTTACTTTTATTCTTTATTTTCGAACGAATTTGTGAAGAAAATGTATAAAACTTTTCTACAGATATTTTAAACTAAAATAATGGTATTTTAACTGATCTTGACCCTTCTCGATAAGAGATAAGGTTAAGGCTATAAGAGTAGAATTCTCTCACATTTGAAATATTATAACTACAGATATTTTCCCCCAATTGATTAAATAGATCAATAATTTACTATAAGTTCATATTTTTCAAAGCCTGTCATTTGAAAATTTTTAATCTTAGAGTTACATTAAACTTTTAGTCATGGTCAAGGGGTACAATCTAAAAAATTTCGAGAACCGCTGTTTTAGGTAATGTTCTGTTGCTGGTGTGATATTTTACTCATGATATACAACAGATATTCAATAGATAATACTACTATAGTAATGTGATGACTCGCTTCGGTGGCAGCGTGATATAACGCACTAATTTATTGTTGGACTAAAGCACCGAAGACGGGGAGATCAGTGTTTGATCCCGGAAAGATGCACTGAGTGTGTCTTACCCTGAATTATTTCCCACTCTACCTCCACGAAAATGCGGATGCACTTCTTCTAAATTAAGCCTTCTTAATCTCTAACCCATTAGTATAATTAGTACATAAGCTTATAACCTGAACAGTTAGTAAGACGCGGTTCTAAAACATATATATATATATATATATATAGTTTTAGTGTTTTGAATAGTTAGGCCTAAGATATAGGCCAATATTAAATACTAGAATCAAGTTTAAATCCTATTTTAGATTCACGTAATTTCCCCATGATGATAAAAGTACAATTAATAAAGCAAGGTTTATTTTCATTACTATCCTGGACGCTCTTAGTTTCACTTCCCCGAAATTTCTGTCCAGAACTCTCATAAACAAGCGTGTAAAACTCATCAAATGTAAAGTAACAGACTTAGTTTCAACAACCCTCACAAACTGGAGGCTTGGAGAGAAATAACTTCCGTTCCTACCAAGGAGAAATAGTATGTTAGTTGGTCTGCGTGAAATAAATAAAGTTACAAACATGAAATCAATGTGAACACTGCTAGAAGAGACGTCACACAATTTTTTATTAAATACCTAATATTAGTTCAAATCTTTCTATCACTTTTTCAGTCACTTCTAAAAGAGATGAGAATGCTGAAACTTTGTACATCTTTCTAATTCACGGGAAAATGCATTCTATTAAAATTTGAGCTAAATATATAACGCAGTGCACTGTGAATTCATGCAGGTCATGTGTTGGTTTATCAGCTATACTGGATTTATACCTTACCTGGATTATGAACTTTACCTTATCTATTCAAACATATACTATTTAAGTTTACATAGGTAACTAAAGAATAACAATAAAAATAAATGAGTACGTGTAGTCTACGAGCCCCGATTATTTTACTCATTTGGTAAGGAATCATCAATGGTGAAGTCTAGCAAATTCATTCACTAGTTTTTTTGTTTGTGAGCTAGATGTTTCATGCAGGGTTGAAAAAATATTACGAAATATGTGTTTTACTTTGCAATTTGTGAAAGTACCACTATTGAAATGTTGGCCTTCCGGATATAGAAATTGAAATAAAAAATGTTATTTATGAAAACCCACTAACAATTCTAATTTTGTGTCCAGACCGGAGTTGGAAAAGTATGTAAAATAGAGAAAAAATAAATGAGATTGTATTTAATATTATAATCCATTATGCTATAAAATATTATGTGGTATGGTTCAGCCATTATGAATCTAGCAGCCCGTGTTATGGTAGGAGTACAAGGAACTCGAGTTAAGGACAGTAATCTTGCAGTTTTTTATAGAAAAAAAGGAGAAACTTTTTAAATGAAGAGAAAAGGTTGTCATTAAATTACAGAACATCCTTGACAGATATTAAAGAACTGTTGATGTCACCCTGTAAATAAACCTAAGATCAATTTTTTAACTAGATAGTTAGTGGATTTATTTGTGCCAAAAAAAAGGTGTTGATGAAAAAACTGCAAACGTACTGACCTTTACTCATGTTCCCTACATTCCTACCCAATACACGCTCGAATCTGATCCCATTGACCAGACTAGCAAGATCTGATAGTGAGTCAAATGGCTTGGCACTGACCACATTCATTAGAGTAGATTCCTTTGAGTCATAAACATACGTCACTATTAGTTAAGTGGTGGAAACAGCGTTTTCTATTGTATGTGACATTGATATGGAGGCAGTGATTTTATTGACTCTACTGTGTATATAGAGAGCTGAGTGGAGTGGCCTTGATACTTGTTAGCCTTTTCCTGAGAAACAAGGGGAGGATTTCTGTTATTTTGCTGTCGGGACTTAGAGATCCTCGGAGGTGAAGAGATAATAATTTTTAATTACTTACAGACAATAATTACAAAGGAGCAAGAGAAGTTTCCTACCCATCTCCTCAGCCCGAGCAACCCTGTGCGACTACACGCAAATTTAAAGTGTCATACGCTCTCAGTGAAGCTTCCTTGATGTATGACCTTAACACAAAAACAAATGTTATTAGAAGGATCATTTTAAAGGAATGCAATAAATATTAAGTGGATGGAGGCCAAAGGAAAAACAATAATAAAAAATGAAGGTACTGTATATTAGATAATTACTCTCTCACTGTTTGCAAGCTTTGGACGAGTTAAAATGCTGCTCCTTTAATTGTATCTGTTCGCGATTACAAATATGGATCTACATGTTCGCTGAAAATAAAAAATAAAAAATATGTACTTGTGTGGCATTGCAATTAGAAATGGCACAGCAAATTAAAACAGCTACTTATCAACAGTTTTTTTTTAAATGATTGAATCAACACATCTTACAACACGCGAGAGTAATTTATTGGCCCGTGGTTTGCACTGCGATTCAAGTATTTCCTTTTTGTTCAATCAAGAAAATTAAAAACTTGTTTGACATATCTACCATAATTATTATTAGTAATATATTAATATAACAAAGTTTTTTACTTTTCATTTTGTGAAGCATGCAATTTATATATCAGTTCATCTTGATCGCTTAAATTCATGATAATGTATATATTTTCTAATAACCATTGACAGGATAAGTGTGTAAGGTGACTGCTGTAGAACAATATGAGTGCGTCACAAAATAAAAGGAAGGGATCCCATTAGTGGCACAACTTTGTTGATGGCTTAGTTGAGACTGGATATATTATGCTCTACGTTATCGCTGAAGACTAGCTACACTCCCAAACAAGAATAGCCACCCTAGGCGGCCAGGTCTCTACACCAGGGGCCAATAAAAGGCTTTTAATGTTGTAGAATTGGTAGGTGATGATAGCAAGCCTTGATAATGTTTATATAGAATATTGTTATCATGATTGGAGTACAGAAGTTATCCCTAGTTTTTGAGTAATGGTTGAGGGATGCAATTGTCCCGGACAATATGTGGGACAGTTCACTGTAGGCACCAACGAAGAGCTGCCAGAGTATAGAAAGAGACTTGGAGGGAGAAGCGGCTATTCGATTAGTTAGCAGTTTATAAAAAGGAATAACAACACAAGATTATCAGGATTAAGGGGTAAGGACATCGATAAGCTAGATATGAGAGATAATTTAGACAGATAAATGGTCTAGAACATGGATACACTTAGCCCGGAAGAATTATAAGGGATCGAACATGAGAGGCCCTACAGCCAGCTATATTTAGAGAACTTTATTAGTGATGGCATTGGGTGGGAGTAAGCTGAGACTTTAACACCTGGTACCACCCGAAGTGAGACGTTGGTTGCAATGACCATAAATGGGGGACAACCAGAAGTTAAGGGATGACTGAGACACATAAAGAAAATGAAATACCCAAGGATGACATGATCTCGGGTGTGGAAAGCCTGATAAGATTAATGAATTAGAAATTAACTAATCTAACTGAAGAAATATAGGTTAGACAACAAATAATGGGAAATATCTTGGAATATTTAATCAGTAGACATGACGCGTCAGAGCAAGGGCTTAAGGTGGTTCAGCTGGATTTACAGGGGTGTAAAAGGGAACTGGACCACTTTGAGAAGGATATAAAGTTATGTGAAAAGACCGGCCGGACACTGTAAATCACACTGACAGTCAGCTATGAGTCTCTGGTAGATATGTAAACAGACCAGAAAGTGATACTGGATGATATACCAGAGTTACAAGGAACTGTGGAAAACACGGGGGAAAGACCAATCAGGAAGTCAAAACTCTGACAGTAAGAATGTATGATCACCAAATAGAAATAATTAATGGAATAAAAAAACTGGAGGAACAATTACCTTAGCCTACAGCTTTGAGACCAAAGCTGAGGCTGCCTAGTGGAGGAGCTAAGAATACACCAGATGCATTGATGCAACTTAAATATAGCAGGGCGAATTATATGACTATTCACCCCCACCACGGGGAAATACTTTTTGACGTAATAGAGATGAGGATAACAAATTTCAGTAGTGGTGCGTTGAAGATTTCAGCAGTACTTTTTATCATCAGGATGGATGTGATCTAAATAGGTTGGCCAATGAAATAATGAAAATGCACATCATCATTAGTAGTCCTCAAAGGGTGGTGGCGCATTGCACCTAAATTTACGAGTGGCAATGGCAGTACTATGCATCAGCCAGGAAGGCATTTTTATTAATGTTGTGGTCTATTCACAAACAAGGTGGATTCTTACACAAAACAATTAGCGGGATGTGTAGTCCACATCACGAATTTATGAAGTTCTACTCGTATAAAGGAATATATGGATTGAATAGTAATTCAAGTGGAATTTTGATGCCCCAATCCCCTATGATTGATTTATGGTGAATGTCATCCATCATTTTGAATGTACCACGCAATACATAATAATTTCGGCAAGAGTCAGTGATCTACTAAGTTTATATCAGGTGATAGAATGGCTGAACCAACGCTTAAAGCATCACAAGCTACAGCGGGAGACTATGGGCTCAAGAGGTCCCAAACTCTTACCAAGGGGCCATGAAAACCATAAAAACAGCAAGGGATATGTGCCCAACCATCTAAAGGGGAGATATAGGTAAAGTAATGGCATAATAGTGGGGAATAGAAGTAATCAATCGGCAGAGACAGTTGAAAAGCGCCAAAAATTTCGTGTTGAGAAAGAAAATATTGGTAATAGTATCCATATAACTACAAGCATCCAAGATGGCGGGGATTTTAATAAAATGACCTGTGATGAATGTATTCTCAGGGGTAGTATTTTATCGTCAAATAAATTAGTCAAGTGTGATAAAAGAAGATATGATTCTCCACAACATCCATCAGAGAAACAGGGGCTAAATGAGTGTGAGGGGGAAGGGGAACTACTCCCCAAAGAGCCAAAATAAACAGGAAAATAAGCAAAATAGAAGGCATAGATGAAAAGCAACTAGGACATCCAAGGAAAATGTTTAACAAGTGTGAAACCATATTTTATGAAAGAGAAAACAAATATAGTTGCAATTTAGAAGTGTCGAGCCTGGCATCATTTTTTTGCAAGTTCTATCCCATCTCATATAGTCAGCGGGAGGTGATGTAGAAATAAATGATCAGCATTCTAGAGTGCGTGGACATAGGGTGGGTTCGTTCAGATATATAATACAGTGGTGGTCATAAGAAAATATTGAAGAGTCTAATTGTGTCTAAATACGCGGTGCTAAATGAAATCCTGGTGTCAGACCATGAGTCCCCCACACAAATGGACGAATTACTGCAACGCTTTGAGGAATTTTAATATCCTACCTTACTGGACGAGACTGTATCTTGCTGACAGACGCCTTTGATGGAGACCTCTAGTCGTTATACGGCGTTTACGTATAGTGGAATGATATATTGGTCTAAATATTACCTTTAGGACTTTCAATTTCTGTAAGTCAATTTATCTTTGGCTTTGAGGCCATGCTTGGGTACGATATTTGTCATGGATGACGGTATACGTTGATGATTTGCTATTAACTGCTCTTGAATTCGAGGAACACTTCAAGAATCTACAATTAGCACTGGCACGATTGATGGAAGAAGGTCACATTGTGATTTTTGATCAATCAATGTTTATGACAAAGCAAATTAATTTTATAAGCTTCCAAATTACGCTGGAAGGTGTCAAAGCAGATCCCAAAATACCAATGCCATTTTGAATTTGTTGAAGCCAATAAACAAGATAATATCTCCAAGCTTATATTAGGCTCATCAACTTCCACAGGTTGCTCAATAAATACCACGTGGACAGCTTTGTCAACAGTGTTATGATAATACATACAAATTAACAGGGAGATTTCTACATAGCCCGCAATATCACCACGTGTGCCCTGGGGGCATACTGTTCCAAGTAGATGTTCAAGGACAACAAAGACCAAAAGTATTTGCCATGAGGAACTTGCACAATACCGAGAATAGGTATAGGATTACCTAGAAGGAGCTACTTGCAATTATGGTCTTTGCATGTGAACATTCCAGATTTGTACATATGGATGAGCCACCACCTTTATGACAGATCATAAGGCGCTATCTTTCCTCCACAAATGTATGCTGGGACATGGCAGAATTACCAGGTGGGTGTTGCTATTATAAGAGTAAAACTTACAAATACATTATGTGCTATCTTGATACCCACCCCAGTCTATTGCAGCTACCACTTAGGAAGATAAGTTTCAAGTAATGAATCTTAGACCTGGATATGACCACATAAAGAGAGAGTAAACACAATTCGTGGCCCGTTTTAAAAGGAACGTGTAGTAGATCCAAATTGAGATTGGTTATTGAATATTTTAGGGTTCCGAGTACAAAGATTGGATAGAGTCAAGAATATCAACTGTATCAAGAGATTCTTTACCAAAGAATAAGGAAACCCCTTAAGTGTGAGGTATTATTCCCGGAATGCATGCCCCGAGAATTCATAGACCAATGCCAATAGTAAAATATGGCTGCGTTAACGGATGCTCATAGCTTTAGTTGATCACTTATATGTAGCTGCCGATTTCCGCACGTTCATCACAAACTCTGACTTAAATTATGAGTGAAGAATGACCCTGGAATGACCCCTGGATATATCAGTGGTAAGTTCATTGGCGTACTAAGCCAAAGGTCATGAACTCGATTCCGTGTAATGGTGTCATTTTCCAATTTAATGAATATGAATAGGCTGTGATTCAAGAACGTGTACGTCTAGTCCAAGTCATCATACCTACCCAAGTAATAACGTTTATTTCAAGTGATCTGCCACTTAAAATTGGATGGGGTACTTTACATGAAAACGATGAAATAATATCTTAATCGACTGAGGTGAAATCTGACAATGGTTTAATCTATTATAAAGTTGATTGCGCTAAGAGATATAACACACAGGCCTATTAACTATGGGTGGACATGAAATTATAGATTGCTTGTATCTATGTCTAACTAACTCTTGAATGACTAAGCAGATGCTTAGGAATAATGCAAACTTTATCATTCTTTTCAGAATGGATGACACGAACATTATACATATCTATGATGATCATGTGAATGCCGACATGCCGTTTCATAAGTTAAGGAGATGTGTTTGTTACGCTGGAAAAACAAACATGAATGTTTAGTGCTATTGAAGGACAGTACAAAAGAGGTTTCGATAACTTTATCCGATTAGTAAGATTTTTTTAAGTGGAAGATAGGTCATTATGACTGTCATCCAAATTTCATGGTCCCAACAGTGGTCGG
This sequence comes from Timema shepardi, assembly GCA_902151425.1. Classification (NCBI taxonomy): domain Eukaryota; kingdom Metazoa; phylum Arthropoda; class Insecta; order Phasmatodea; family Timematidae; genus Timema; species Timema shepardi. The sequence continues at coordinate 481,841 of CABFVX010000046.1, forward strand.
TAGGCCTGATGTGAATCTGACTTTGACTCCTCTATTACATTAAGATGTGGAATCCAGACACCTTGTCATCATTGAGAAACCACTTTATCAGAACTCCTGTAAAGGGCTTACGTTGATACGAAAGATGATTTGCATATTAACAAACAGATACTTGCTCTTAACAGTGTTAAAATACATTTTCGTAACGAGCTGATTAGCAGTTAAGGACTGGAAGTGTTATGGAATTTAGGACGCTATAATGTAAAACGTCTTGCCTTGATCGATTCTATAAGTTATAAGATGATGAAATTGAAAGAGTTTGTCACTAAACAGTAGAAGATTTAGGCTGACTTGTACGGTATAAAAGGAGACATCTTATCCACCAATGACATTGGCATCGATCGATATTACGATGCTGAGGGATTAGTCTTACGTAATACTGGGGAACCCCCACTACACTCCAATCCTGTATCTAAACTTTATGTATACGTGATGACCAGCAGAAGATTCATCTACATATTTTATTTGAAATATAAACCCAGTATAAATGATTCAAAACGATTCAAACTTGATTTGACGAGTGAGACTGACGATATATTCTATAAATCAGCTGTAGTTTCATCGCTAGTCATGAATCTGAAGAAAGTGGTTTGTCAATTGAAACTTAGTACTGTCAATGCACCAACTTTAGAGGTATTAGAAGGTGATGTCATATATTTGATGAAAGAGAAATGTTTTGCAATGCCTCTAACATTGCGTATAGAGCTATGTTTCACATATCTTTAAATATAATGTATAGTTCATTTATCATGCATGGTGTTCATAGTTTATGCCATGTAGTAGAAGGTTGCTGAAGATACCATAAATAGGATTAATATTAATACACGAAAGTCTAAACAAGAAGTGATGCCCACCATGTGTCTGATCTTTCACTCACAAAACCTTTAAACCTATACCTGAAACATTAAATAGGATGGTGAAGATGGTCGCTGCCAGATCAGAGCCCGAAACAGCTCGGAGGGAGATAATAAGGATGATGACCCAACCGAGTACAAGCATAAAAAATATATGTTGGAAACTTATATTTACACACATCAAAATCATTCAGCTAGATGGTGTACGTTACGATGATAGGTCAGTGCTTCTGTGGCCTGTCACTAAATGTAACCATGGCTGCTACTAGTCTGGAGGAAAGTTCTTCAGTTGGTCTAGACAATCTAAAAAGAAATGAGGTGATTCTATGCAATGCAGATGCTTGTGAGCTAACCTAGAAAAATTGCGAATAGCTAAGATACGTATTAAAAAGAGGCATACTAAACTAAAACCAAACGACAAAGACCATCTCGTAGAAACTGTATAAACACCAGTATAGTTTAAAGTATTAAAAAAAAATCTTGATAACTTTTTAAAATTTCATTGGACCAGTTTACAAAATATTGGAATCATTTAAACAAAATAAAATGTCTGGAAACAACATCAAGATGGACTACTTGTTTCTTAATATCATACGATATGACATTCTATCAGGGCCGACCCTAGGGGCACATTTTAATGAGATGTATTTTTCTTTCGTATTAAACATTGTATCTAATACTAGCAGTTTGATCCGTTCTTTGCGTGGGTAAGTAAGCAGAATTAACAAGTTTAGCATGTATCGTTACTTCTCTTCACTCTAATAAGTAGAGGAGGTAACGAACGATAACTATTACAAAGTAACTGTATAACAAAGTAGAGACAGGGAAATATTTCATAAAAGTAAGAGATATAAATTGGAAACCATAATAGATTAATTATAAAAAAAACATAAAATGTTGATGTAGGGTTACAATTGATAAATAATATTAAATCTAGGACCATAGAAAGATAAACAGTAATAAAGGTCCGTAAATTGACTAGGGAAAACATGTAAATCTTAGAAGTATAAAGGAAAACATTAAGTTTTAAACTGACATATATGATAGGATTTAACAACTTCAAAAATATAGGAACTTCCCGTAGCATGGAAGAATACGTGTCCAAGACGACACGGTTTACAGTCAAAAAGAAGTTAAGTTGATAGAGAGTATTGGATATTGAAATCCAAATCAGCCCGATCCGGTCCTTTCCCAGTGGGTACAATCAATAGTACATTTATACCATTATGTTACCCCCCCTTTTATTTATATCCCAAATCAAAGTCAGGTTGGTAACAAGAGAGCTTATTTATTTATTAACAATAATAGCAACAAAACTCGATGATTAGAGAGTGGGACAAGCCCAGCGTTAGTCGCACAAACAATAATAAACGATACACAATGAAATAATGGGGGATGACCCCAAGTAAAAGATGGCCGCCAAGAGGACCCACAAACAATTAAATCGACCTTCACAAAAATTGTAATGTCTAATGATAATAAATTTAATGTAGCAACAATAACCCGCAAGCAAGCGATAAACACAATATACAGATTACTCGCCACCGGGGGCTCCCCAATAACTTACAAAAGGAGAAAATTCTCATAAGAGGTTATCATCACTGCCATTCTAAAGCACGAAAAATGGGACCAAGAGCCATTATTCATAAGCATCATAAAAACAGCATAACCTAGCAATTAACCCTATAAATACACTACAGCCCCGGGCTCGCGGCCCCAGGTTTGACCAACCAAGTCAGAACAAAGGATGACTATAACTTGACCTATCCATGACGGTACTGATGGTTCGAAACAATCCGTGAAGCGGATTGAGAAACGTTAGCCTAAACAAAATATTCTTATGTCCCCAAACTGTACTGCCATGACTTCTACGCAACGCAATCTCAAACTATACACTAAATAAAGTTAAATCATGAATTTATATGGTACCAAACGTAATTTTGAATACATCGTTGCCCCAAACGGAATTTTGATAAAAATAACTTAAATATAAAAATAGACAGAAAGTGTCCCACCTAGAGAGTGTGAAGAAATGTGTACATGGCTTTAGAGTCCTGCCATTATATACGCTAAGTAGGAGTCACGTGAACTCACAGCGCGGGAAGCCAAAACAGGAGAAAGGGTAAGGAGGGGGAACGCACTGTTCTGGAATGCCCTCACATATTCTGGGCATATTCAAACCTCGCGCCCCCCGACTGGCCGTTGGTTTCACCGCACTTTCACTGGCGCGCACGGATCTGCGCACGTCGACCGTCTCTTGTTTTCTTTTCTGGGGTGGGGCCAGTTGGAGGCGTAACTTTGCTGAACATATTCCTCGCCTCAGTTGAACGTAGCCCTGGTTGCTGAAGTGATGTGTTTTTGTGTGTGGGGAGCCTTGTAGAACAGCCAAATGGAGACAGATGGTAAGTCCATGTAATTATGCTCGTTCCATGTTGTGACTCTGTCACAATTACCCACTCCCTGGGGTATACATAAAATCTAGTACACACTAGCTTTAAATACTTGGACAAATGAGGTGCCAACAAGAGGCGAATGAAAATACTATCGGTGCGGGACACTATACAAAACTAGCCGTGTTCCGCACTTTGCGCACCAAAAATAGAAACACAGAAAAAGGGGTGCCAACAAGAATGCTATGAGATACTGACCTAACTAGGTTCTCAAAAAAGGCATTAGACAAACTGCTTGTAGCCATACAAAAATTAGAACAAGTGAGCCTGACGTTCACGGCGTCATGGAATATTGTGAAGTCATAAGGACTTAAAACGGAATAATGAACTTATGGAGAAGAGGAACCTTAAAGCAAGGTCCTTATTACATATAGAGCTCAAAGCCCCTGTATTTAAGCTATGTCATATGGACATAGGGAAAATATAGAGTCAGACTATCTGACTAAATAAATTAAGTCAGATTGATACAAAACCAAATTATGTCATTCTAACTAAAACAAAAAGTCTGAAGGACTTAAAAAAACATGATAGCTGCTACGACTAACAGAAACACAATTAGTCTCTTTGACTACTCCAACAAATCTGAAGGACTTAGATTACATTTTAGCCGCTTCGATTAACAGAAGCACAATTAGTCAGAGGGACACAGCAACAAAACTTAGTCATTATGACAAAAATCAACGAGTCAGAAGGACTTAGAAAACATATTAGCTGCTTCGACTAAGAGAAACAAAATTAGTCTCCTTTACTACTACAACAAGTCTGAAGGACTTGGATATTTGTTGAATACTTGGAACATCAGACGAGATTCCCTCGGTGTCGAGGCGGTGAGACCCATGACCCAAACATCAAGACCACCAGTTTCTTCTTCAGGCACTGGAGCAGAGGTTCCTCCTTCGAGGATATAATATGATGAACTACAGTCGAATTAACCTAGTGGTCACCCGTTATGTACTCTTTTTTTCTGACTACAATCAGGACCAAATAACGGCATGTATTTAGGGAAAAGAGAGGAAGGGTGGAGGTGGGAAAAGTGGAGAAAGAGTTGCCGAGGAAGTCCGCTAGGGCAGCAGTACTCGTAGCTCAAGGCATTGAGCCAACGACAGTCAGGTCCTTCGTCAACATCGAGTGTTCAAGGGTTCAGACGTCTGTTAAAACTTCCACGCCTACGCTTCCACCATACCTGCAGAATAGTTTGTTGAAGAATGGGGTTTGTATCCGGGAACATCCACTAAATGTAATTAGAACACAAATTATATTATTGCAGAATATATCAGTTTTAATTATTATCTTTGGATTCCTTTATTTCAGTTTAGTATTTTGTGCAGATTACGGTTTATAGATGTCATTTTACTTGAGTGACATGCTACAAGCATAGGGCGACCAACATTATTAAGGTTCCGCCTCTTACAATCATGAACTTACTTTGGCAGTCACAAAAAATTTTGGCAATCCAAAAGTTTAAAATAGATTAAGTCTTTGAAGAATAATGTTACTTAGCCCCCAAATTGAAAGCACAAGCGAACGCAATCCATTTACATCGCAATATTTGGCTCAGCACAATCTTAAGATTAATAAAATGAAATAATATAGATTGTTACAGAATCATATTGGAAAAATAGCACAATGGTATTATCCGTGTTTTTTTTTCGGGGTTGAGGTTGTGTTTATTTGTTTCCAGCAGTCTGTTTCTTTGTTCTATGCCTTCTTGTTATGTTTGAAAGTTTTTGCGGGTTAATCTATTGGAGGGGAGGACAGATGAAGGGGGGGAGAGTTGGAGGCTGAGTTTACTGGGTGCGAGGATGCTTGTGTGGCGTATTCTCGTCTCCGTCTGAGGATGTCTGCAAAATCACAATTCAGGTGGTCCAAGGGGATTGAGGTTGAGGGGCATTGATGTGGGTTTGAAGATTGAATTGAGGGAGTGATGAAGATCGAGTGTATGGAGTAAGTGCGTGAGGTGTGGTAATTGGTGGAGGGGATAAAAGGGATTATGTTGTTGAGGAGTAGCAAACGTAAGTCGGCTGCTCTGACTTATTCCCTAAACTTTTACCTCACTCCTTTGAATGGATTATGCAGAGGTGTTCTGAAATAGCCTAACGAATCGTCAGAAAATTTCTAGCCAGCCAGGATATCTACTATGAAAAGTAAGAATGCAGAGGCACTTGGCTTCAAGGTTATCTAGTTAGGTAAAGCATATAGTTGCAGCTACCAAAGGGCATTGCCTTTAAATGCCTGGATAGTTGATAAAGCTAATCAAAGGCACTACATCAGGACTCGGAGAGAGATATACTCGAGAATTAATAGATGCTGCGTTTGATCTTGGACACGACATATCGTGTGGATAAGTGCCCCTTATCCATTTTTGTTGGGAACACTCTTCAACATCCATGTATGGTCCGCAGAACAAACATAAACATCACAATAGATGCATGTAACCTCTTACTATACAATTTACATGCTAACACGGGATGATATTTCACGACATAATCTCTATAAGTTTAATAACTGGGTTTCTTCATACAGTTACTAATTACAGAGACAATATAAATTGTGTATGAATCTTCATAGCCTCCAGTGGCGCCATATGGGGTTGTTTCTTAGAGTCACAAACTGCTCTAGGAGTGGGGTTCGGGGGCTTACCCAGGAAGGCTATTTTTGGCTGGTTGCTAGCAAATGACGCATAACAACGGTTTACCAAAAAGCGTAAATGAAATAATACACTAAGTTAAAGACATATAGAATAAATGAGTATCATGATTTCACAAAAATTATATGGTTCGCCAAGCTATGTCACCAAAATTGTTTGTTTACATTATTATGTATCTCCTGTATAGGCAATGACTTATTCTTCAATATTTAGGTATGTAATCGCAAACTATGGATCACCTCCAAGATAATTTTTACTATTTGTGTTATTTACTTTTATCTATTTTCATCTGACTCTACAAAATAAATCTATTATCTTAGCAATTTTGAGACACCCCCTTCCTCTTCAGCCTTTCGTCTACTTTCCGGCACCCTGTTTTTTAATTACAAACTTTTTAACTTTTATGCTATGGTGTATGCTGGAATTGTTCTTTAATCAATTTTACAAATTTAAATTTTCTTCCACACTGAAAACTTTATTTTGTATTAGTATTGGAAAAATTTCAAGCTGATTCCCCCTGACCCCAACCCATTTCATTTCCCGACTTCCCTTTTAACGTAAAGACTAATTTGTTTTTTTATATGATTCAATTACGTACCTGCCTTATATAAACATTCAACAACGCGGGAAATGGTGCTCTACATTGTTTTTTTTTCACACCTTGTCTCGCTACCTTTCAGGTTATAATGTATTGACTACACTAATGAGTTAAGAATTAAAAGTGTCTAAATTATAGGAAGTGAATCTACATTTGCGTAGAGGGAGAGTGGAAACCCTTTATAAAAACAATCCTCATTGGTCCCTACTGGGATCAAACCCTGATCTCCCCGTCTTCGGCAGTCTAGTCCAACACGAGATTAGTGCGTTAGACCACGTGTCCACCAAAGCGGGTTGTTCTACTTGTATAAATTTCAAGCTCTTACAGTTCCTGTTTATTGGTTTTGAGCTTTAGTTAACTCAGATATCAATCGTTCATCTAGAAGGTTATATATACGTATTATCCAAATTTTAATTTTATAACAAGCAAATAAGTTTTTTTATATTGGCTTAAAGCAATTTAATCCCTCTTATCTTGGAACCAATTTTGAAATTTCAAATTTTCAGATTTTTTAAAAATTTTGATTATTTGAGGCAGTCATCCTAACGTATTTTTGAAAAAAAAAATCTACCATACTTAGAAAGGCTTTGAAATTAATAGCTCTTTTTAAATTTAAATCGTAATTTAAAAAATAACTTTCAAACATTTCTTGATATTTGCAAAATTTCAGTTTTCTACCATACTAAAGAGTGTTTTTTTCCACAATTTTAGAAAAAAAAATATTTCCACTACCTATTTTACTATCTCTACACCCATACTTTCATTTTTTTTATATAAAATTACAAAAAATGTTTGGTTTTTGGGGTGGTCTTTTTACTATCTCGCCAAATTTATTATTTGGAAATTTCCATACCTGACCATTTCCCATCAACTCATTTTAGATTTTAAATGTTCAATCTCTTCTGGTTATTTTGGTTTGAAACTTCCATATAATTGCATATTTAAATTTTATACTGTACCAAAAAGTTTTTTTTTAATTCTGTGGGAAACCTATTCCCATTTTGTGATGCTTCATTTTTCAGTTTAAGAATGTTCAGACATGCATTGTGTTTTGTGGTGGTTCTTAAACCTTCCTAGGCCATTTTAATCTTCTACAACTCTGATGAATAGTTTATTCCTTAAGTTTTGTCGATTTAGAAAACCCCCATATCATTAATACCCAATTATAAAGATAAGATTTTTAACACTGATTTGGTCATTTGGAGTATTCCCTCTATATTACCGGCAAATTTAAATTTCTGCAACCCCTTAAGGTTTTTTTCTATTTATCTGCCTAGCCCCATCCCCCTTTTTCTTTCCTATCTTCCAAATTTCTATTTTGAAATTTAAAATGTTCATACTTTTATGTTTACCTGGAATAGTCTAGCCAAATTTCAGTTCTATACCATTCAACGAATTAGTTTGTATTAGTTTATTTTAAATTCAAACGCCCCCTTCCATGCCCATAGGTTATTTATCAAATTTCTTCTTATAGGCTTAATCTATTTGTTGTTATGCTTGCCATGTATACATTTTCTACCAAATCTAAATTTGTTTTTGTATACCCTCTCTCCCAACCATTTCCCATAATTTCCCAGGCTCCTATTTAAAATATTAATTTTGGGCTCCCTCATCCTCTTTTCTTTAATTCACTCTAAGAAAATTCAAATTTTAAAATTTATTTGATTATCAGGAATGTCTCTTCACCTTTCTGTCAAATTAAATTCTATACCCTTTCTAAAAAAACATTCAAGTTATATGTTCTCCATTTCCCGAAGCTTCATTTTAAAATTTACAGATCTTAAGTCTTTCTGGCTATTTGAGGAAATCCTTCTACCTTTCTGCCAAATTCCAGTTTTCCAGCTCATCTAGAAGTGGGTCGTCTTTACTGGACAAATCTACTTCCAGATTTATTAAGAGATTAACAATATATTTTTTTTAACAATACGATCACTTTTATGATTTTATGATACTCGATTGTCACTTTGGTGGTGAATCGCATTGACACTAAGTTAAACGTTTCCAAAAATATTAAAAGTAAAGGAAGAAAGAAGGGATAATATTTTTGCACACATTGACTAGGATGGAAAGGGAATAGGCGAATTCAAACGATTTTTGATTTATTTATATTTTTTGTACGATATTTTGGCAACCTATTATTATTATTATTATTATTATTATTATTATTATTATTACAATGCTTCATGCGGGAGGGGAGGGAGGGTGATTTATTTATACTATTCAAAATACAACTGGAGTGCAAACTTTAAGACTCGCCTACGGCGTATAAATACCTTGCGCCAGCCCTGCATTTTATATTAGTACTATTAGATAACTAGAAATAAAAAATGATTTCAGTTCACCGATATAGATTTAAAATCCGTAATTCCTGTTTAGTACGCTTTCCACAATTCATGCAGCCAATCCGAAATATTATTGCATTTGTAATCATTGATTTCTTTTGAAATGGATCTGTTCCTTCAATAAAAATGTTCTAATGATCACATGGTCTCAAGCGTCAGGTTGAAAATATACTTAGTTTTTAGTGTCACTCAAATTTAGGCCCGAATATTGGCCGGGATCGTTGGGGGTGTTGTTTACAAGTATGCGGATCACAGCAGATGCATTATTTTAAAGCAAGATATATCTGTTCCAACCCTTAAAATTATAGTAAATTAGCTATGGTGATAAACGTAATGATGCTGCTGATGATTATAACAATACAATTTTTCTTGTATTTATAATAAGAATAATATAACACACGTTTTTATTTGTTTATAAATATAAACATTATTTTTAAACATTGTGATTTTCGGATCATGTCTAGTACATACTATGAGCAAATAACATATTTTTTTTAAACTACCCCTTCTCATTCCTTAGTTTTAAAATAGTTCAGATTACAATACTAAGAATGGGTGGTTAGGCCCGTCCCCCTTAAAATCTATAAACACGATTGTGTCTACTTCCCTGTTGTTTCCATAATTTATTTTATTGTTGATTTAAGAATGTTACAATTAATATCTAGGTTCGACCTGTCCAAACCATGGGTTTCGAGTAGCCCTGCATTTTATAAGGCTCACCAGCTCAAATTGAAACACTTCAAGCTGAAAAATTAACAAAAAACATAGTGACATAAATGATTTTTAATTTATATGAAGTTTCCGTCTTTTAAGTATGATGTTACTTGCGTAGTGTAAGAATGTATTTATTTAAAACAAGTAATAATTTGTTAATATTTTTATTATATTTGGTCATTAGGTACTATAACGTATCTGTATGGCCTCCAGCTAGTTATCTGAAGGAGATATGCGGCCCTCAGTCGTGGAAAGATTGGATATGCTTACCTTGAATGTATCAATTTTCTTGAGATATCCATAATGATCTTCTCGAATGTAGTGGTGAATCATATTTTGAATTACCTTGTGCCTCCGATCCAACGTATTACACTAAGCATGTGACATGAATGTTTCACGTCATAATTCCCGAGGGAACGGTTGGTAAGGGTGAGGGGGTAGGTGGGTAGGGTTGTAGCTTGCGTGTTCAACTGCCAGCGACAACTTAAATAGATTCACCTCCAAATATGTTGAAAGGGCAGGTCTAGCCTACCTTGGTTGCGAGACCGCTTCTACTTCAAATGAAAAGACGCACAAGATGTTTGAGAGAACTATAATATTGAATACCCTACTTATCCAGAATTAGTGCTTAAAGGTAATGTGACAAACCAACACGTTATCAATGGTTACTTCAAATATTATTTCGAATAAATAGAGGAGTATATTTTAAATTTGAATTGCACAAATATGTCTAGATCTGAATAGATATGATGGTTTTAATTCCTTACATTCTTAAATAATATTAGAGGGAATTGTGAACCCTTGCAACTCTTATCGTATAGCTGGTATTATATACTAAAAATAAAATTATCGCATTTGGTATGCATTGTATGTCATTCCTAAAGGTTCAATGATCTTGCATTCATTATACTGCATTAAAAACTATATAAATACAAGTATTGATATTGTATATATTTTATATGACCAATTATGTATTATATTTAAGCATATATATATTTAAATACTACTAAAGATTTAATAATTAGTAGATATATATCCATACCGTTGAATTAGGTTAATCGCTATAGTTACTTTAATATAAATTGCACAAAATTCAGTTTGTATTGTATTCAAATTTTTAATAGCTTTACTTTTCACTGTTGAACAAATATAATAAAAAATAATGGAAATGTGGTGTTCGTGGTGTTCGTGAAGCAACTATTATGTGTTTACTAGTTTCATTACTGCAACAAATCTTTGTCAAATGATTCTATGAAACTAAATACGTTGAAGCAACATTTGCAAAATGTCACTCCTCAACACAAGGTAAAGGAAAAAATATTTTTTCCCAAAAAGATAAAGTTGGATTCAACAGGGTCGTTACCAAAAATGGACCACTGGGTTATTGAATTTTCTTATGTCTTATATTTGGAGATAGATAAAAAGAATAAATCCACATAGAATAGGGAAAACGTTGATCAAAACTTTTGCTATCAAAATGGTGGAAACTTTTTGTGTAAGTGAATTGGAGAAAAATACTTGCTTCTGTCTCATTATCAAACAGTCCTGTTCAAAGCAGAATCAGAAACTGTACATTGACGTTAAGGACCAATTTGTGCAGGAGATCAAGTTTACAGTGTATGAAATATTTTAAATTAAATCTGATTATTCAATTGATGTGGCATCATATTCCCATTTGCTGGTATTTGCAAAATATATTCACACAAGTTAATTTAAAAAGGCGTATCTATTTTCTTCTCCTATTAAAACAACTACTAAGGCATCATATATTCAGGAAAATATTTCCTCTTTTATTGAATCAAAAAACTTTTGTGAGACACTCTCTGTGGCTGCTGAACAACAGCTATGTTGGGGACAAAATCTGGATTTTAAGTTAGTGTTAAACGAGAGATCCAAAAACGAAAGTTTTTTATTATATGATCCATCGTCAGGCACTGTCCTCAAAAACCAACCTCCAAAATAAATTGTTTTTGATCAAATAATTCAAAATTTCAACCTCTCAACTCATGCATTTTCAAAAATTTATCTATTGACTTGAATACAGGTAGTCATTTGCTTCTCTTCCACACAAATGTTCGATTGCTCTCAAGAGGAGATGTAGCTGAGTGAGTATTTGAGATTAAGGATGAGCTTACATTACACTGGTTAGAAATGATTTTGTCCCAGAGCAAATAAAAGATATTCTAATTATTATTTATTACACTGATTACAAAACTGATTTCAGAATTCTCTTATAACGTATATTTTTAAATCTATTCCCACTTTAAGATCATACAGTACATAAGGAAACTCTTTCCCAATCCCAGTTAAGTTGACAGAACGAAACCCTCTTTCCTTCTCTATGTCAAAACCTTCAAATCTCTCTACATCTCCCAAGCTTTTCAAGGCCATGCTATTGAACTACTTTGGACATGATTAGTCAGATTTTTACTTGCTTATTTTCTAAGTAAGCTCAACACTCCTGGGAAGTTGCTGGTCGGAATTTGTTCTGTAAACATCTAATGCTGTGTGTTTCTTTATCACAAACTTTTATCTATGTAGTTCACTGTACTGTTTATGGTGTTTTATAGCTCAGCATACATTCTATAGTGCTTATAATAGCAAGTGGCACATTTCCTAGAAATTTTGTCAATCATCCGGACTTTTTTTGCTACATTTGTGCTGCGGTGATATATAAAAACTGCAAACGTGGTTTTACTCCACTCATTAAGAAGTGCTATAAGTTTACTTTGGATGAAAAATTGTTGACCAATCTTTTGTTGTATCACTTTCGTCAAACTGCTCACGGCTTGGTCAAAGGGTTCTTAGCACAGTAATTTTGATATTCCAATGATTTGGTCGAAACCAAAATAAAATTCTACAGATTGTTACTTTTGTCTTACAAACATTTCAGGCATTAGCTATAAATCAAAACACACTGAGAAATACCATAATTTACCATCTGCTATGAGGCCTGTATCTCATACTGAACAATTGCCTGTGCCAAAGCCTCCGGAAAATGTCACACTAGGCGATTATGAACATGAGAAAGAGCCTGTAAAGCATAGGATGATGATGATGTAAGGTGTTATCCAACCTTTAAGGCTTCCTGTTTATCTTCGGAACCACATTTAATCGCTCACCCAAGGTGATCTTAATGATCTTGTCCGAGATTTGAACTTATCTAAAAGGCAAGCTGAATTGTTAGGGTCCAGATTGAAAGGCTAGAATATCCTCTGCAGAGAAAGAAAAGTATGTGGTTTTAGATAAAGTCATAGTGACTTTAAAGCCACGTACACACCAGCGAGTGGGATAGTGAACCAAACAGCAAACCGTACGTCGAACTGTACGGCGAGCACTGACAGGTGGTGGGGGTGTTCGGTTCACTGTTTTTCCGTTAGTATCGTCCAAACCCAAGGAGAATAATACTTATCAACAAGAATCTGCATATATTGCATATATTTGCATCCATCTCGCCTTGAAGAAGCAAAGTAAAACAATACATCTGTGCAGAGATTTATTCTTTAATTATTATTATGGTCTATCTACTATTCTGGCTTAGTAAATATTTTTAAATAGTAATTATTTTTTATTAGATTTTACAAAATAAGTAATCAATTTTTTTAATAAAGGATTTCCCCTCCCACCCACCTTACGGTTCCATCAACTTTGCCTGAAAATATTTATTTTTCAAATTTACCTTTTTAAATTCTCGAAACAATACTCGAAATAATAGGGACCAGATGGTACTCGAAGCTGATATGCTAGAGCTGGTTACGTGACCACACCCCTCGCTCTCTGATTTTCTTTTGGCGTTTCCCCTCCCCACCTGACCCCTCCTCCACCACCCTGATTCCTCCCCTTCTCCTACGCTCTGCCCCCGTTTACAGTGTTCCAAACATGTTGGGTCTTGTCCAAACTTGTTTGTATGTGTTTCAAACATGTTTGTTCTTGTCCAAACTTGTTTGTTTCTGTCACCATTGTTTTTTTATGTCTGGTAGGATTGGTACGGGTGTTGGAGTTTTTTTAATTGGCGTACAGTTTATGGCATTGGGCGCTCTTCCCTTGGCATCGGCCGGTTTTCTCCTTCATACTCAGCGGGTTGTGCCCCGGACGGTTAGTAAGAAGTAACATTTAGTTCTTTACTACCATACCGATGCGGGTACATTTATCACTTCTTTTTGCCACTATACAAACTAGCTCATTAATGTTACTATTTCTATATGGTTTTCCATTTTCACTCGCACGCAAATGCACCAGTGGTAGGGATACTTTTAAAGGGTTTTATAGCCAGTAGCTAGCTACCTGCACCAGTGGGCACACAGTCTAAATGTCAGACTCTTCTAGTTAGGGCTTTCCAACGGTGGGTGGAGGTTGGGTTTGAATCCCTGCTTGGGCTTTCTGATGGTGGGGCGTGAGGTTGGAGTTCTAATGCCTGCTGATGAGTGGGGGTCTGAATCCCAGTAGAGTATACTAAATATGATTTTACACTCTCCCTTAGCGCAAATGCTTGTGTACTTAACAAAGTAAATATCCTGGAATAAATCATTTGATTATGTTAGCGATAAGACCCGCCTCTTTGGCGTAGCTAACGTGTTAATTCCATTTTGAGTTTGACTGCCAAGGACGGGGGAGATCGATGTGTGCATCCTTTTCGTGTGAGCTAGGGGTAGTTTTTCCCCTAAATGGTTTTCACTTTCACTCCACGCGAATGTGGATTCACTTCCTATAAATTTAATATTCCCAATTCCTAATACATTTGAATAATTTGTACTTAAGCGTATAACACAAATGGGTAGTAAGACGTGGCTATAAATACCGATAAACTACACTTCGTGGCTCTTAGGAGGCAGGTAGGGAGGATGAACCCACGTCAGCCGTATCCCTTCTAGTTACCCACTCAGCCTTCACACAACTGCAGGTACATCTTATATCTTCCTCCACCCTAGCAAATATACTGGTAGTCCTGACAGAGGTGGAAAAATAAAATGCTATGACATACTCGCATGCTGATGACTGTTTCGACGTTATATCCTTAAAAGCAAAATACCTTTATACTAAGTATCATATCTTGACTTGCCATTACGTCAGAGGTAGACAGCATCCTTAAAGATTTTTTTTAACGCAATACTCGCTTTTTGGAGGAGGGGGTTGTAATAAGGGTGTTAATCCCTCGACATGATTTAATATACATTGTCAGAAAAGAACATAGCAACCAATTGAAATCTGCTTGTGTTGCGGAAGTTAACTCGTGGTCCGCAAATTTAATATAACTAAAAACTTACACCATTTGGTTGTGTATTTTTTCATTTGTTTTATGGCTTGGTCAGACATGAATTAGCCTGTGGATAGTCCCCGCCGCATTTTCATTTAATAGTACCTTCCTATGAAAATTTGACTGTACCGGAACTCTATCAATATTAGACGAGGTTAATGTCCTCACAGCTCTCGTGTGGAATTATGCTTTATATTTATCTCTCTATCATGGAGGTTAAATGAAAAGGTGGTTGAGGGTAACAATTAATGTATTTGCCGTGAACGCAAAGATTTCTTTTAAATTTACAATACGTAATAACTGTCAACCCATATAGCAAGCTAGTAGAGTTTCCCCCCTTTAAAATCTAATCTCTACAACTTATACTAAGTAAGAATTTTTCTCAACTAATCTAAGTGCCCGGTCAAATGGTGACAGGGTTAACGGGCTGATGTATTCTCAGGAATTCCACAGTTGCGGAAGTGTTTGTTAGACTTTCCCGATTTTCACTCCAGCGCAAGTGGGCACGCCGTATAAATGTCAGGCTCATATAATTATGGCGAGGGGACTCGCATATGCGGGGTGCACTCGACCATGGGAAGAAAGTATCTGATTGGACAAGCGTTTTAGCATACATTAGCGGCGTTACCCCTCAAAAAGATATCGAGCTTCAAACCCCGGTGGGAAAGCCGTTTAAGTGTCAGGCTTATCTAATTCGGGCTGGGGGACTCGCAAATGCGGGGTGCACTCGGCCATGGGAAGGATTTATCTGATTGGACAAGCGTTATAACATCCATTAGCGTTGCTACCCCTTCGAAAGATATCGAGGTTCGAATCCATGTGGGCAGTTCATCTAAGTGTCAGGCTCATATAATTCTGATGGGGCACTCAAAAATGCGGGGTACACTCAACCATGGGAAGTAAGCATTTTATGGGACAAGCGTTCTAAAATACACTAGCGGTGCTAGCCCCACGAAAGATATTGAGGTTCAAATTCTGGTGGGCACACCGTCTAAATGTTAGGCTCGTATAATTCTGGTGGGGGAGATGTTGGAATCAAATCCCTGCTGGTTAAACTATTGACTGTGATAGATAGTCTAATATGTAAGTTTGCTACTCTTTAATTATTAAAACTATCTCTTAAATAACATATTTAAAATTAAATCATTTCAATTTTTAATCAACATTATATAAGTCTTAACTTATATTTATTCATTTCTTACTAAAGATTGATTTAGAATGTTTTCTAAAATGTTGTTAATGCATTAATGTTCGTAGAGTTTTTCCCGTTTCCCTCCCACACGAATCTGGGTACATCCTGATATCCCTGTCAAATTATTAACTAACAATAATTTTATTATTCTCGTGCCTGCCTCTTTAGACATATATATCAATTTCAACAAATTCGGACAATGATATCAATGTTCGAATCCATGCTATCAGGCAGGATATCTACAAAAGTACATGGCGAACGTAGAAACACAACAAGATGTTTTAATAGGGATTGTTTGTGAAAAATCGGCCCCTGAATGAGCACTAGAAACCATATCTGAGCCATGGCCTTCAGAGGTCGTTCCAAAAGCCACGGAGGGCTGTGACCTGATGTGTCAAAGGACTTTCATGTAACACTATTATGTCAAGGGTTGGAGGGGGGGGGTAATGATTCTTCAATAGGGTCCTTAATATCCACTTTCAACATTTATGGATAAAATAAACAAGTTTAATCACACTGGAGGCTCCAAAGCACAAGTCGGTTACCACACATTTCAGTCCCGGGGGTATTTGACACACGGATCTCTCAAGGAGGGGTGGTTGAGGGAGGTGGAAAATGGAAAGGATATCCAACAGATTTTTGTGACAGGGAGCCATTGATCATAATCTACGCTAAAAGGCCATCGAGAGAAGTTCATCCTGCACGTTCCCCACCCTCACTAGCGATGCCAACATTTTATGGGATGTCGAATGGGAGTGCCTGACGCCATGGACAGCACGTTCCCCCACCAATAAATAAAAAACTCCCACAAAATAAACTTCCACGCCAGTCCCAATCCTACCCAGACATACGATCCAATAAGCACTCATAAAAAAATGGGCACAAATAAAAAAAACATTTGGCACACATAAAAAATCAAATGGGACAGGAATGAACAAGTTTGGACAGGAATCAACAAGTTTTGAACATATACAGACTGTGTAAACGGACACACCTTATGGATAGAGGGAGGGGAAAGCGCTGAACCAGTACTATAAATAACCGTCAATCACAGCGTTGTTTTAAGGTGCCGGGCCATCTACTGGTTATACATTTCTTGCTCCCCAACCATGGCTTTTATTTCAAATGTTGCTAATATATATAGTTAATAATAAATAACATATTTGACTAACTGGACCAGTGCACTTGGCTATGAACCTAGGGGTCATGGGTTTGATTCCCACCTGATACAATGGCTATTGTTCCCGGAAGGGGTATCGTCCCAGCGGTTAACAGCGTTCGGTTAGTAAGCTTAAGTTAAGATTACTTACTGGCATACCTGCATAATCACTTTATCACTTTCATCACATAATCTCATTGTGGGTTTGATTAGTAGACAAATCTTAAGTGTACCCTTGGCAACGCTCTGTGCCACTAGAACGGTTAATAATCTACACACACAGGTGACCGAAAAAGGTACTACATCTCTCCCGGTTAGATATGCAATCCTATATATTATTTCAATTGTCAACATCCCTTTTTCTCAACTAATATAAAGCCTACAGCGATGAATAAGGTATCAGTGGTTAGGATTTTTTACCGACTTCTGACATAGCATACTCAATATACGTTAAAGCATATGATTTGTTTAAAATTCAAGTTAAAAGAAAAATCTAAATTCAAGATGATTTCATTCTGACATCAAATAATGTGTATAAAGAGGAAAATACGTAGATACGTTCACATTAATAAACTCTCTTTGCTATTTTGTGTATACACTTTGCTCAGTATTTAATTTCAACAACCCAACAAAAGACTAAATCATTTAGGGAGGGGGGGGAAGGAGGGGAAGGTTGAATGTGCGAAAGTTTGGCTCTTCAGTTATTTGATTGATTCAAATAAAAAAACTATTTTTAAATGAGGATCTATATTAAAGATTGTAAATTTATATTGCGCCTCTCAAACCTAACTATTTACGTAACAATTTGATAAAAACAAGGAGAAAATTCACAATTAAATAACTTATTATATTATTTGTATACATTTTCAAAAACTTAGGAAACAAGGTGTGAATCTCCACAAAACATTAATGAAGGATTTTATAGTTTTTTTCACTTGGTAAACGGAAATAAAAAAAATGCCAAATTCCAGTTAATAATGGTGTATGGATTTATTGCAATTATTATTATCATTATTATTATTATTATTATTTTATTTCCTTAATAACTGTCTTTTTTTATTGTTATCCGATCCCTAAAAATAATAATTATTAGTCAATATAATTTTTTTAATTGCTTTCTTCTTACCATGTTTTAGCTATTAAATTTGTTTATTGTAATCGCCTGTATACAAATATGATGTATTTATTACGTTTATATTTGAAGACCTTATGTTACCTTATGTTATCTTCAGTGATAGCCTGTTAGAAGTCTCGAATTTTGGATATCATTTTAATAGAGGGAACTATTTCTTTTAATTAAAATAAATTATTATTATTATTATTTGAGAGATTTAACGAGCACTTTCTGAACCAACTGACATCATCAGCACACTACTTGTAAACTAACTAAAATATAGAACATATTCAACATATAGACCCCTGCCGTTTATTTATCACTGTGAAAGAGGAAATGAAAATTTCACCAATTAAACATTTTTCGGCAAATTCGGGAATCAAATCCGGGGCCCTTAGCTCAGTAGGCAGACGTGTTACCAATTGAGGTAATTCGTCAGTAATAAGTATACTAAAACACATAAACTATATTAGTGAATTAATTTAATTTTCTTAAATGTGCCATAAATTAAACCCTAGTTATTATGGTATTTATAATATATAAAGTAGTACCAATGGCAATTATAGATTAACGCTAATTAGCTTTTAATGAGCAGCTGCATTCGATAAGATTTATATATATTTATTACCACGTCCTACTACCTGTTCACTTTACACTCATTTTTATAATTTGATGTACCTTATGGATATTAACTAGAAATGTAATTGTTTCAAACAAACACTTTTTTTTATTAATGCATTGGGTTTAATATAAGTGTAATTAATTACTTGTTCAACATTTCGATGCAGATATAAATTCCATATTCCACTTTGATGAACCACTTCTAAAATACCTATAAATACTTGAAAGGAACATCTCTTTTCGTAGCTCTTTTAAACACCTTGATCCTCCATTGATAAAATGTTTTTGTTTAACTGTAAATATATTAATTAATAATATATTTTGTAATTACAGAAAACCTTAAATCCTGTTAAAGCTTGAATGACAAGCGACCGTAAAAGAACAGTTAATTATGTGACTGAAGAAAACTTCTCAAATGTGATGAGAAAGGAAGAGAACGTCACCATTCCTCATTCAACAAAGAATACAAGAAATATTGAGGGCGTTTATGGATGTATACACTTTGTTAAATGACCAAAATTCTAGTCTGAGATTCCCTCTCTCTCCTTTTATTTTCAATGCATGTAAATCGGTGTATTTACAAAAAAAAATGTGTGGTTTGGAATCAATGATAGTATCTGAGGGATCGATCAGCTAATGATCTCTATTTCTAAGCACATACTGGGAGCTTGAGAAGGGGAAAAGGAAGGGGGAAGGGAGTTAGGCGGATCACTTGAGACATTCTAGATGAAGGAGAGTGAAACAATGACATAAGTTCTACCTTGAAAACTTTATCCGTACATGTGATGACATTAAAAAGAATAAAACAATCCTACCATATTACAGGTTTTCTTGCCCATCCGTTATGATGGTGGTCTATGAGGCTCTAGTTTAATTCCTGGCATTGTGATGAGCTGCCCAAGGATACCCATAGAAGTAGCTTTCTATGAATAACATAAATCTTTGTTAATATAGCACATACAATTTATTAACCTTTAATTTATTTAATAGATATTTAAAACGTGAAGCATTATTTACCCTTCATTTACCCCGGAAGGTAGCAGTCTTACGTTGACCAATAAAATTGTGGTTTATCTTATAAGCTGCACCATAGTGTAATCCAGCATGATAAGCTTGTCCAGAAAGGTTGATATAGTCTTACCTTTGATCATTACTTTATTTTTTATTTTTTATAAGCCAAAATTTGAGAAATTTACCTCTCATGGTAAATGGAGACTGCATTAACTATTACTGTAGTAAGGTTCTGAACCTGTCACTGATGTGTATTCCAGTTTAGAGAATAAATTCCACGCTTATTCTAACATTTAGAAGTTTATATAATATATTCACCGCCCATCTCTTTTTCTCGGACAAATGTACTGAATTTTCTTGGGAGGTTCTATAAGGTGAGATTAATATTTTTACTAGAATCTTTTAAATCTTATAATTGTCATAGCCCTTGTGTCAAAGTGACGTTTTCTTAGTTGGCTTCTGTAACTTTCCAATATAGTTGTCTAAACTTTTCAACTTTATAAATCACTCGCATTAGTTTTCGCATCATCTAACGCGCCCCTCTCGTGTTGGAATTAATTGCCGGTGATTGGGGGACTCGAATCTGATCGCATGCATTGCTGGTGTTTTTTTCACTAAATGGTTTACCACGCTCCCTCTACGAAACTAATGGTGAGTCTCCTTTAAATACCTTTCTCTTTCCAACTTCATTAGTGTAATTATACAAACATACAAACATACATACATGCGTACATTAATAGACTAATATATACATACATACATACATACATATAAACATACATATATACATACATACATACATACATACATACATACATATATACATACATACATATATACATACATACATACATACATACATACATATATACATACATACATACATACATAAATACATACATACATACATACATACATATATACATACACATACACATACATACATACATATATATATACATACGTACATACTTACATACATACATAAATACATACATACATACATACACACATTCTTATATACATACATACATACATACATACATACATACATACATAAATACATACATTCTTATATACATACATACATACATACATACATACATACATACATACATACGTACATACATACATACATACATATATATATACATACATACATACATACATACATACGTACACCGTTACTTTACAGGTAGGCAAGAAAATTGTGAACATAGCTCAAAAAACAATTCCGTACTTAAAAGAGTGCATCACATGCCCATCCACTCTGTAGTAGAGTCGGCTCGAAATCCTACATTTTTACGAATACTATTGCACGTGAATCATTTCTGATTAAACATCATGGAGATAAAGAGTTATAATGAAATTTCCTACTACAGAGCCTTATTGAAATATTAAATTTTATTTGGATAAAAACTTCATTGAAAAGGCTGTTTTTAACCATTTTAGAATGGCTTCACAGCCAACAATGTGCACAAATATTTATTTGTTTTAGTAGGGACATACTGTGGTTATTGACAACAAACTTTGTCGCTTTGTCTCTATTCTTAACCATGGAAAATTTTAAGTAATCATTCAAATACGAACGCATTGCATACATTTCTGGCGTATCTTGGTATTTTCCCTTTAACTTCCATAACCCGTGCGAGCCGGGAGCTGAGTTGGGCCGGCTATGATACACGTTCTTAATCCATTCTCACTATCTTTTCTTCCCACTTCCCAATCCTTGCTTACTCCCCTCACTTCAACAACATCCATACACCGAGACATACATTCTCTTTTATTCTTAAAATTATTTTTCTCACATTAATCTACAACATTTAACCACGTCTTACATGGCCTGCCCCTTACTTTAGATAGATTCTGCCTTAATATATTTGCTTCGTCACTCGAACCACACTCATCACCCTTACATACCCAAACCAACGTAAGACGCTTCTTTCACATTGACCCATTGACTTTCCTTTCAATACGCACTCTTTCAGTATGTAAGCTATGTGTATGTATAAACCGAACGGGCTTTAAGATGCGGTGGGGTAATACCAATTTTTGGTAAATTTTCACCGTTATATGAATACATATCGTTCAAGACTAAGATACTGTTTTATCATAATTGTTTCGTAAATTGAATTTAATAAATATTTGCCTATAAAATATCTTGATTTATATCTCCTTGCCTAGGCAGGTTATTAATTATAATTATTTAAATTCATCTTTAATATATATACCAGCTCTCCCCTCAACTTATTCTAAGTAATTTACTAGTCAAAACAACATTTTCTTGGCGTTTATGCCAAGTAGCAGATATTAACTGTTCATTTTTTCACATAACACTGGTTAAACTTCTTTATGACTATTATATAAACTGGTTTTAGATCAAGATATTTTACAAGTTCTAAGTAGTGTATACCTGTTTTCATTCGAACCCTTCATTTTGTTTAAAATGGTGGGTTCAAAACACATTACATTATTATAACAATCATAATTATCTCACCACTATTTTCTAACACCAGATGGTTTGGATAACTAACATTTACATATAAAATATGTAGGCCAAAAAGGGTAGATGTATACTCTGTCTGCCCTAAGAAGTAAGAGTCTAACCTTGATTACAGTAGCTACACTATGGATCTATATTATAGACTATATCATAGTGGAATAATGTAAGGTAAGCTTGCTTTACAGGGTGAATAAAGTGTACAGTTCCATTACAACGAGTAAGTTTATGTTCCTTAACAATATGTACACTTCTTTAATTTTATGGCTGACATAGATCTGAGATTTTCGATATGATTAAGTCTATGTTTTAAAGTTTTTATCACCTCGTCCTACTACCTGCTCGGTTTGTACACCCATATACTAATTAAGCTAATGGGTTAAATATAAGGGAAGTTGAATTTAGAAGTGTACCAGCAATTGAGTAGAGAGAGGGGTTGGAAAACCATTAAGGTAAAGTAATCCTCAGTCCACCAAACTGGTATTGAACCCCAATATTCCCGTCATCGGCAGTCTAGTATGTTGTAAAAGTGACGCCTTTTAGAACGAGTTTGTTAAAATGGTGGCTCACGCTCACTGAAAATGTGACCCTCACAGGGGATAGTAGATTGGGTCCAGTCTGCCAAAATCATATCAAATAGGTTCCCGGCTAGAAAAAAGGTATATGTAAGATGGGTTCCGGTTAGAAAAAGAGTATAGGTTAAATGAGTCCCGTCTTTTGGGTCTCGACTTTCGTCAGCCTATTAGCGTTACCCAGGAGATCCTACGTGGAGGTTGGCTGAATAGTCCCCCAAAAATTTGTTTTATTTTCTTCTAAGCCTTTAAAATATTGACAGCTCTTTTTGCACGTCATAATTCCTTATTAATTAACTGGTAAAAACTTAAAACATGCTGTTTTGTAAAAGCTGATCTTGTGATTTCTCCAGTCTTGAATTCAGCCATTTTTTGTCTCAGAAATTGCTACTTTTCCATGATACGTTTCTTTTTAGTTCCTGTAATTCTTGATAAAACGTACAAATTAGATTGAATGTCTTTCAAGATTTCAACAAAATTATAAATATTAGGGTGTTTGTTATAAAATGAGGCATTCATTCTTGAATTAAATTATTCGCAACTGTTGGTAGTGCAATTCGTTGTGGCTGCAAATTCAGCTCAAATCGTGTGAGGAAAAACTGCATATGTTTAAATGTAGGTATCGAATACGTAGTCAGTAAATAATAGAACTTTCTCCTCTGTGGGTAGAACAGACATCAAGTCTTCGATGAAACACATGTGGCTGATATTGTGAAAATGTTTGGTATCATAGTATTCATTTTCAAAAAAAATAATTAGCTTCCTATTCTAATAATTAAAAAATTAAACCCATATATGGCATGATTTATATTATATATTTGTAGTATTCCTATCTAAGATGACTTATTACCTTCATGAAATTTGTAAACATTTTGGATTTACCTACTAAAAATTATCATCACTATTTCTTGTCTTTTCTCTAACACATTGGATTAGAGAATAATATTTTGAGATTTTTCATTAACATCTATTTTAATATTTTCTTCCCTATACCAACAACACTCATTTACAATGCTTTGTTCAAACCCAGTGTCTATTAAAAATTATGGTTTACATTTATTTTTTAATGCCTTTATAGGCAATTCTAGCACGCTAGAAATAACTTCTAATTCCCCTGTCCATTTATAATAAGTGGTTCAGTTTGTTATAGTTTTTTTCTGCTTTCTTTTACGTTTTGAAAAATATTAAATTTTCTTTGACGTTTAGAAAAAAACTTTTACTATAACTAATTTTACAAAAACTATCGTAAGGTGTTCTTACACTTTTCTTCCCTGAACTGTAACTATTATTCCCTGAGCTGGAAATATTATTCTCTGGTCTGTAATCATCCTTCCCTTGGCAATAATTCTTCTTCCCTGAGCTGTAACTAGCCTTCTCTGTGCTGAAACTATTCTTTCCTGAGGTGGAACCCACTTTTTCCTTGGCTGGAACACTTCTTCCTTTGGCTGGAAAACTTCTTCCCTGGAATGGAAAACTTATTCCCTGGGCTGGAACTCTTCCTCCCTGAGCTGTAAATACTATTCCCTGGGTTGAATTATCCCTCCATGGGCTGGAACTCATATTCCCTGGACTGGAATTCTAGACTGGGCTAAAACTCTTTTGTACTGGGCTGGAAATTTTCTTCCCTGGGTTGGAAGATTTCTTGCCTGGGATAGAATGCTTCTTCTCTGGGCTGGAACTAATTTTACCTGGGTTGGAATTCTTCTTCCCTGGGCTGGAATTTTTCTTCCCTGGACTGGAACTATTTTGCCTTGAACTCTAACTATTAATCTCTGGTATGGATATATTATTCCCGAGACTGGAACTATCCCTCCCTGGGCTAGAATTATCCTTTCCCTGGCTGAGACTCTTCTTATCGAGGCTGGAACTCTTCTTCTTGAGGATAGGACTCTCCTTTCTTGGGATGAAACCATCTTCAGTTGGGCAGAAAATCTTCCCGGGACTTGAACTATTATTCCCTGTGATAGAACTCTTTTTATCGAGGCTGGAACTTTAGTGAATCTGAACTCAATTATCTAATGCTAATATAGTCGTGCGATCGCTGAATTGGAACTAGTTAGTTCATATACTTACAAATCTCACAATTTTATAATGTACTTTATTAAATAGTGTTAAAATAATAGTTTATGTGAGATTGGAAAACAGTTTAAAGAAATGACCCTCAATACACCTTGCTAGTATTCCAAGACATAACTCTCCTTCACCTTCAAACCATACCAGCCTTCGTGCCACCAGATCACAATGTCAATACATCAACATTAACTTTATTCAACAGTTTTTTCTATATATTACTGCCCATCCCGTTTTAATTGTCAGCAAGACCATTATTAGGCTAGGAGCTCATTGGATCCGTATTCATCAGAAAGGCTGGATGCATGATTACATACGAATATGGGCGTACGCATTGAGCGTGCTCACTGGATGCGTCTTCGTCCGATTCAATAATTTGCACAAAGTTTTTGCCTACCAACATGAAGTATAACCCATAACTGTTTAATAATTCTCTTTTAATGAGCCAAAGAAGACGGTCTGGCAATATGAACTATAATCTATAGGCCTACCCGTTAAAGAATTATATTTTAATCTGACAAAGAAGATGCCATAGAAGAAAAGAATGTGTGAATGAATTATATGAAAAGAGAGTAGAACTGGGAGAGTCTCATAATATTTGGGCAGATTTTAAAAATGACAAGAAGCTGTTCTACACGTATTTTCTTAAGACTAAAGAAACATTTGAATACATTCAGAACAGTGTAAAGTCTACACTGACTAGATTAAGGAATTTATTCGAAATCATATCACCCGAAGAACGTCTCGTTCTATCTTTGAGGTATGTATACAAATAAAAATAGTATATTGTACAAATATAATTCAAATCCACATTTATTAATTAATGTATCCATTTTGGGGGTTATAACTTAAAAAATAGCTAGCGACAGAAGGCAGGATAATTTAGTTGTATATATTATTAATTAGTGATTGTTGTTAAACACTAAGTTCTTGAAAACTTATTTGAGAAGAATCATTGTTTGAATATCTTGAAGTTGATCTCAAAATATCACTATGCCAACTTGATTTTGATGGAAATCCCGGCTGTGGGGAAGTTTGTTCTTGTGCATTCTGCTCCTCAATAAAAACTTAATGTAACATACCAGGTACAATTAGCTTACGAGTTTTAGGAATATAATTTTTTTTAAATGGGTGAAGACTCATTAAAAATTGAATATAAGAATCGTTTGCATTTTCTTGGATTTTTTTTTCTCTTCAATTTGTTGTAATTTTTCTCATAGTTTGTTTTCCATTACCTACATTTTATTTTAGGTGGTGACTTAAACATACGTTATGAAGTTTGTTCTTGTGGTGGAGGAACTAAGGTATCCACACTGGCTGACTTAGGTGAAATTGGTGAGTCGAAAATTACGTCTTGTCAGAAGTGTTTGGAATATAACCTTTTAAATCTTTATTATTCATTGTATCTTGAAGACAGAGTAATAACTTAAAAAAGGCTAATTGAAGATTTTTTTCACACTAGTCACTTCTTCAGATCTATTTTAAATATACTATTTCAGATACTTAGCAAGAAGCTCATATTTCAAAACATCGGGATTTTCATTTAGAGCTTATTAAAATACGGTAGGTGGAATCCAACATGACATATGACGTGTAGTTTGGGATAATCTTCAATGGACTAATATGAAATCTCTATAAAATGAAGATATGATAAATGTTGTAGATTAATTCTGGTTTTAATGGAAATTACCTAATTGTGAACATTGCTTTGATGGCAAAAATATATGAATCAAATCTCCTAAACATTCTGGCAGCATATTTTGAAATTATAAATAGTATTTCTCCATTGTATTGCTTTGGAATTCTCGTATTACGGTTTAGTAAATGTTAGAGCCTATCAGTAATATAAGCAATAATTTTTAGAGTAGTTAGGTTGGCTACGTACTGAAAACATAGATACCGAATTTGTACAACTGCATTGCAGTATATATAGGAAGCGCACACGGTGGTACATAAAAAGTGCGCTATAATTTGTAGTTTCTGGTTTCTGAGCCCCATATAGCAACACTTTTTGTTGGTCCGTTCACGAACGACACAACTCTATTTCAATTCGAATTGCATTCTGTTTGCACCCTTGGCTACCTAACATAACCTAACCTAGCCATTACTAACTTAACCTTACCTTACCTAACCTAACCTAAACTGAATTCACTTAACATAACCTGACCCTGTAATTTTAATATTTTATTGTAATTTTTTGTAGATAGTAAGGATGTTGTTTACAATATATGTTTGCTATGTTGACATATTATGCAGTTTTTTTCTCTGTGCGATTTGGATACAATTTATAGATAGGATTTTACATCATTTTTCTTCCTATTATGCGCTCTTGATGTTCTACGAAGTTGGTCTTCATCTGAAACCAGCTGAGTTAGTGATTTTGGCAAAAACTTCGATCATATCCGTAATTATATTATCTGTAACATTTCATACATTACTGTTTCCATCCTATGACCTGGGTAAGTTTTTTATTCAAGCCATATATTTTCCACTACCGGTTTGCTAGGTATGTCGTAGTTACATATGCCTTATAATATAACTTAAGACTAGAGTGGGCACAAAATCCAATTCCCGGCCATTAATTTATCCATGTGAAGAGGTAAACCCATATTTCACCGATGGTAAATTTTAGTGCTATGCGGGGAATCGAATCCGGGACCCTTAGCTCAGTAGACAGACACGCTACCAACTGAGCGAAGATGTATTGTAATTAGATGAACATAATAGACTAAACTGGGATATTAGCTTGTTAATCTAGATCAGTAATCGACCTTTTAACTACTAAGTTATTAGGATGGATCTGGCCTATATGCAGGGTAGGAAGGTTAACGTTTTGTTTACAAATGACTTACAATCAAATGTATAAATGTTTCTCAGCCCTTTTTACAAATATTTTCTTACGCTTTTTTGTTTATCTTACTCAGATAAACCCCCAACTTCTTGTCCCTTCCCTAAAGAACACCTACTAATCAACTATAACAAAAAGGTCTGTCAATAGAAGAAAAAAAGTGGATCAAAAATAGAAGAGCACAGTTCTCAGTCTCAACTAAATGGTCCCGCGGTCTTCTTTCACAATGACGTTAGAACCAAAGTTTTTGACACTTGATTAACGAGCACATTCCCGCATTGCAACTTCTTTTAAAAAAAATAAACGTTTTAACTGTTCTTTTTTGTTATGTTTCTTCTTACTTTTTACCATCTTCCCTCGAACTCCTTGAGGTCAACCCCCTTTAAAAGATGTGACTAAAGATAAGATGTACATTGTAAGATAGTTGTATATTCTACCTTGAAAGGATGTCTTTATGTCACTCAATTTGGTCCACCCAACCATTAATAAATGAAAAAAAAAAATGTGGTATGTATGTTTGATAATTAATTTCAACCTATTTTTGCCCAAGGAGTAAAACTAGGGTTGTCAAGTGGCAAATGTAAATCTACTATGTCTTCTGAGGGTGGTTGTTTATATTTTTTACCTAGATTAGTGTCGCTGGGAGAATAAAATCAGCATTTATGTTCATTATTTAAATTATTTCTTAATGAGCATATCTCTTACCGAAATAAAATATATCAAGGAATTTTGATGATGAAGATGAATTATATATACCATGCTTTTTTTTCGTTGAGATTAAATTAAATATGACCAAGAGAAAGAGCCTGTGTAGTACTTTTTATATTTTTATAGATGTACAATACAAATAGTACAAATATAAACACACATCCTTTAGCACAAGCAAAAGTTAGTCCGATATTTATACCATCTATATACAACACTTATATACATCTCTCACTTATATAAATAGTTTGTCTGTATTTTCCCCATAAATACTCAACCGATTTAGACAGGATTTTCACTAATGTGATATTTATACTTTCAGGACTGACAGAGACGATCTATTCCTGTTAAAACACAATAATAGTTCTGTTATTTTTTAATATTATGTCTTAAGTTACACGACCAATTGTTAATTTCTCTTTTCTCTCTTACTTGATCACCAAATTAATTTTAATTCCAAAAAGTAAAAGTTATAAAATACAGTTTACTCTAAAGTTCACAGGGAAATTATATTTTGTTTTGATTGATTGTTTCGTATTGCCATTATTAGGTAATGAGTGTTTCTTTGAGAAATAAAAGCTGCACATGTTCCAAATCTTTATTTAATTGATCTTACACTTAGGTAAATAAATTTTTGGACAATAAGATTATTTCTCCCACTAAAAATAAGCTTAAACTTCATAGTAGCAGAGTAAAATATTCATATACATAAAATATCATGCATATTTGTGTGTAAACGCTGTAACTTCAAGACCAATATACATTTTATAAGTACTTGGAAATACCTAAAGATGTGCATCTCAGGTATTTTTTTTTCACTTTTACCTACAATGAGACTAACACCTTAGTCAGCCTTGCTGCTAGTGCGGTTTACTTAAAAACCTTGGCAACTGAAAGTTTGTATTCTTTTTATAGGTAACCTAGGGATGCGAAATTAACTGTTTATGTATTTTAAACATATATATATATATATATATACTTTTGTGAAATTGATACCTTAGATTCCTTGACCACCACTTCGATCATCTAAACTTGACCACTTGAAATAAAAATGGTCATATAATATATTTTCATACCATTTATTTTCTACACGTGACAATAACTTCACAAGGAATCTCAGGTTGTTAAGCTTGCCCTTTTTGGTGGATGATTTTTGAAGCTCTCCGAAGTAAAGAAGTTCCAGCTTATGGACTTTCCGATATCTGAGAGACTAAAAACTGGGAAAACAGGTATATACGTTTTGAATACAGCCATTATACCAAAATGAAAATAGTGTACTGTACATAAACAAGCTTTTGGCTTTGAAACTTGCTACTTTTGATTGTTGGTTGGGATATGAAAAGTATGTTAAGATGAGAAGTGAGCCTTCTTGAACTTCTATTATTATTATTATTAGCACCGCGTCTTACTACCCGTTCGGGTTATACGCACATACGCTAATGTGTAATGGTAGTGTGATTGTGAGATGAAATGGAGGACCTACAGTTTAACGTAGAATCCGAACCACGGTGGAAGCCTGGCATTCCCCACATTCACAATATGTCTTGTCAGAGGTGAAGGAAGGGTTTGGTAATCAGATAAATATGTGCCGGGACCGAGTATTGAACCCCGGACCCCAGCACAGAAGTCTGACACCTTACCCCTAGACCGCCAGATCACCCTTGAACTTCTATTGGATTTGGATTGTCTTAAACATCTAAAGAAGATATTTAGGTATGACTCAGGAGTAAAAATTCTTTCTTGGTATTTATTTTCACGTTCTCATAGAGTTCAAAGTTACGGCCACACATACAATAAGAATCGTCTCTTACTGGAAAAAATATGCTCTAGCTCAACATCTAAAGATTTGGAAAGCCAACTACAAAACTAGAACACTAATCTATTATTGTTCTGGTTTCCGGCAGAGTCTGAGATCAAATAGATCTTCTTCATCTTTTCTCTCTTCTATTTCCTTCAAATAAAATCATAGAGAAAAGAGCATACAGAGTGTGGGTATATTTCTGCTGATTTTCTATGAAAAAAAGTAAAGGCACTAATGTCATCGTTGTGATAACGAATTTTAAGGAGGAACATCCCTAAATGCCTCTTATCAAACCGAAAAGTTACAGTGTGTTTATACAGCGGCAAATTCTACCCATAGTCAAACTCGAAAACCAAAACACTTGCATCATCATGACCCAGACTTTCAATTCTGTATTTGAGATCTTTGTATCCATCGACCTTCTTTTGGTAAACTTTGTAGTCAGTTTTGAACAGGTTTTCAAGATTTTTTATGAGTAAAATTTCTAATTCAGTGCAACAGCACAAGTATTAAGGTGAGGCTGCCGAAATGAGAAAAGAGATTTCTTTATATCATTGATAATAGGTAGCGTACTTTATTTGAACATTTTGCCCAGTTTTTACATGAAAAATCTCTGATAATATATTGATTTGATCCAGAATATTTAGACTATGACTATCACAATGTTTTCTTGATGTTGATGCATCAACGTACTGTTACTTTTTTTTTCAGAAGCAGTGCCCAATGTCCTTTGATCAAACCCCAAACTTGAGGGGCAATCTTTTTTTATCAGTTCGAAATATTTCCCCTCATGTTAGCTAATACAGGTGATTTCCCGGTACGCAACTTTAAGCTGGATGGCTCGAAATCTCTTTGGACCAATCAATTGACTCAAATATAAATAATAAAAAAACAGAAATTATGTATTCAAAAAGGGCACGTGCAAGCTTTTACATTTTGGCTTCTTCTAACTTCTGTAGTCAAAATATTGAAATAACATTTTGTGATCATATGGATGACACAATAAAGCATTTAACTCAAATAGGTCACTTTACCTTGCACCCATATTTATTGTGGTAAAAGAAAATATATTGAAAAACTTCTCATTCTTCGTATTGTGAGTCTCCATTTTGTTCATAATTATTGCCTCTTTAACTTTTGTTAAAGTCAAAAACATACATTTACTTGTTCAGAGTATTCAGTGCTGCCCTTAAAATTGCAAATAGATAGATTTGCCACAAATTACGTGAACATTTCCTTGTATCCTTGCCCTACCTAAAATTAAATGTAATAGTTGAGGATTTTTAGGGTAAAAATTGTGATAATATGGTCAAACATTGATTTAAAATAACGTTGTCATTTTCGTATTACTACATTGTTCCTCAAATGCGCGAGTATATTTGTATTTCCATTCAGATCAAAGACAAAATCGAAGACAGGAGCTGCGTGCAAGCAGATTAAGTCGTTGTAGAATTCCGGCAGAAAGAAAGCTTTCGAGAATAAAATAATATTTTTTTGCTTTAAAAATAATTACATTTTCTATTGGATTAGTGTTATGTGATGGGTTTTAATAATATCCACCGAGAACGCCAATAAAATATTTGACTTATGAATATGCCTTTGTTAAAAAATATTGCGTAACTTTTGTAACTACACGATACTTTCATTTATGAAAGAGCTCTATCATATAAAGGATGTCTTAGCAATTAGGTGATTTTAATATTAATCAATTCAGTGTATTAATTAATTGCATAGAGATGCACTACAAACGAGTTTAACACCAAGATAATACTCATTATATTTAAATTAGAAAATACCTATTGCATATTACTTTATCATATAAGATATATTCTTCGGTTAAGATATAAATGTTTATTTGGAAGAGATCTCAGTTATCAATTTGAAACTAATAGCAAATTTCAACTTCAAAGATAATACAGAGACCAATATATTGTTGACAAGTAACATCTTAATAACACTCTAATCAACACTCTGAAGAAATATTATATTTTTGGGAAAATATGCTTACTCAAGAGATAAATTTGAATTCATTGGGTACACGAGACTAGACGTGAGTAAGGGTGACAGTTCATTGCACGGTGCTGCCCAGAAACCTCAACAAGGGACGTAGCGTGATCCTGATTTGGTAAAACCATCAACTTGGCCGATATTATACATAAAATATCACAACACACCCATGTACCGTCTATTTACCATGGAAAGTAACCAGCCTAACTTGTTTGATTACAATGGGGAAGTTTATATGTTAGTGGAATCAGTTTAGATATCAAGGCAAGCCTTATACCGCTCAGTATAAATAAAATTTACAATATACTCGAAATGTCAACTTTAAGAAGGCATCAACAATAATGTACCATGATTTCCAAAGCATACTTGTGTTTAAGTTCATCTAAAACAATATTTATAAGATAAATTGTGTAATTAAGAGCCTATCTTTGGTAATATTGCTAACTAATGACTGTCATATTAGTTTGAAGATTCTCATAAATAAAATTAATAAATCAAGCGATGTGCCCAGAACAACTAATAGCTAGAAACGTATTACAACAAATACATCTCTTTCTACTTGGTGACAATTTATCAAGATTCTATTAATATTTCACCTAAATCTGTCTAGGAGCTTTATCTCACCGATTCTGAAAACATTTTCACTAAAGGACCAAATCGATGTTGTTATGAATACAGAATGTATTCGTTTCTCAAGACCATTCTCTGTTGATCAGGAAGGTTTAATCTGAGGGGCACGAGGTATGCAAAGTAGCATGTAGAATACACATGGCTGGCTTTAATCTAGAAACTAAATATACCGTGCTTACTTTGTATCAGTCCTGTAGAATAATAAAATTAGTATGAACACGACTTGTGACAAAGTAGTTTGAACTTACATTGAGTACTATGACTCACACCAACTAGAAAACAATTTTTCTCCTTAAAAGTATTGATTAAAAATTTTCGGATTTACCTAGGGATATGGCACGAAAATAGGCTTGACACTATAGTGATAGGAAATTTATTTATACTATTAATTTATTTGAATAATTTTAATTTTAATTATTTAAGCTCAATCAAACACTCCCCAATACAGCTTGTTTTTTTCTAGTTGGAGTGAATACTTTTCCAATTATTTCTTTTTAAAGCTCATCGCTTGGTCTTTAATTTTATATCTAAACCTTAAAAATATACCATACTTGGGTTCACCAATGAGTTTGGTTTTATATAAATAATATATTTTCCATTCCAAAGGTTATGAATTCATAAGTTTTTTTTTGTAAGGTGTCCTGTTACCCAGTTTAGTTATAATCATACATTAACTTTACTAATTGGTTAGGAGTGAGTAAGGTGGGATTTTCAGAGGAATTGTACCCGAATTGGCGTGCAAAGATAGTGGGAAACCATTTAATCAAAGCTACCCTCAATAAAATTAAGCCAATTTGTGAATAGCTCATCATCCCTAAAAAGTTTTTTTTAGATAGAATATAATATCAATACAAATATTTGTCTTTGTGAATAAAAGTCTAAGTTTAAATATTTATTATTTATTTATTTAGTACCGCGTCTAACTACCCGTTCGGGCTAGACGCATAAGTATTAATTACGCTAATGGATTAGGAATTAGGAAGGTTGAACTTAGAGGAAGTGAACCCGCATTTGCGTGGAAGGAGAGTGGAAAACATTTAACTATTTACATATATTTTATTTTAAGTTACGTTCAACACCTTAGCTATAAATGGTTCATAATACGGGTTATGTATGAGGAAAATATTTGATAAAAAGTGTACTATCATTAGCATGGATAGAGGATGTGAAAACCACAGTGATAACTTACATGTGGGAAACCAGCCTCAGTGCAGCTAGAAAATATTGAAGACTTTACCTCTCCAATACCAGTAGCTCAGTCTATTGCGATAGTGACACCTTAATATCTGGTATTGTGTGACGTTTAAGACTGTGGTTCTCAAACTGATGGTATGCCAGGTGGTCCAAAAATGGGACCATAAGACAAGGCTATGAAAATTGGACTATAAAATGTGTACGTAAACAAATGTTATATAAATATGCTGTCTTTATTGCTTGATAAACAATTTAATTGGATGATTTCACACTTCGACAAGTGAAAGGTAGGTAGTGTATTAAGATGGGTGGTCCAGGTGGGCTTCAAACATCTATCAACATGCCCACTATTATTAAGAATTTAAGACACACTTGCCTAAGATTACTGAAAGTAAACCGAAATAAATAAATAAGTTTGGAGGAGATATATGTATAAGTATTGAAGTGTTGTATATATTGTGTATTTCTAAACAATGTGTTATATGGGGGCTGGGATGACACATTATATATTTTTATTAATATTTAACCGATTTAAGTAATGTATGTGTACATTTTAACAAATATACAAATTAATCATTAAATTATTTCCGTATCTGATTCAGTGGCAATATGGTCTAAGGTGTCTCTCTCGCAATAGACTAAAATGCAGATGATAGGGAGGTTAGGGCTCTAATCACGGTTTGACTGTACTGAGCAGGCCCACCAGGTGGTCAATACGGGTCAGGTACCAGGGGCAAAGCGCCCCCTCCCCCCCTCTCTCTCTTTGGACTACTCCACTTAAGTGGTGGTGGAACTTTATTTGTCTAGAAAGGAAATTATAAAAAAAATGGTTTTAATGGGCTTTGACTACCAAACCAAAGGGGGCCCTAAGGACCACATAAAATGTTTTAAAATTGTATGCACCTAAACGAAATTTGGAGTCACCATCCACCAATTTAAAAAAAAATTGGATGCCCCTAAAAGAAATTTCGAGAGATTCGACTTGAAATTTTTGGAAACGTAGATGATTATAATATAAACCATTTCAAGTGGTCTTTCGCAGAAAATTTTGATAAAGAGATTCCTTTAAAAGCTATTTGATGTGTGATACAAGGCCAGTTTTAAGCTTAATATTTTATGCAATCAGAGGGAAGTGTAACGTATATAAAAGGGGAGATGTAATTCCAGACGATGGGGAATTTTATTCCAGTCAGAAGAGAATATTTACATCGTGGAAAGTTTCCCCCCTGTAAATCACCAATGATCGAATTAGGTTTGTACATTTTTTTAAATATTTTTTTTTCCCCGTTTACAAAACAAAAAAGCAATGTAAGTTAATTAATACATAAATGAACAATGAAAAATTAAACACAAAATGTAATGCTTAGATATAAATTGAACTTGATTTCCTTCCATCTCTCTTCGCAATATACTGGGCTCATGCTTCTGGTAGAACCGGGCCTAGTACCAATATTTGGCCCCCCGTGGTGTTTCTGGTATTGAAAATGGTTTTTCCTAGATTGTTTTTCAATCTACCTCCAAGAAAATGCCTTTACATTTCCTCATACCTAGCTCATTAACATTTAGTACATATGCTTAGAATCTGAAGAGGTAAGTGATACATGGTACTAAAAATAAATAAGGATGAAAAAAGTGTAGGTATTTTATTACACACAACTTGTGAGTGTGGGGAATGCCAGGCCTCCACCGTGGCTCGGATCCCACGTTAAACTGTAGGTCCTTCATTTCATCTCACAATCACCCTACCATTAACACTTTAGCATAAGTGCGTATAACCCGAATGGGTAGTAAGACGTGGTGCTAATAATGATGATAATAATAATAATAATAATAATATATTATTACAAAATTCTGGACATCTTTTTCGATGACAGTGTGTTTGTACTGTAAATGACTTATAAAAGATTTACCTAGGGTCAGGAATATTTAGGAAACCTTTAACCCTAGTATTAATAATTTGAGTAAGTGCCCAACAATACAAACAATATACAATGACTAACTTTAACGGCACCGTTGGGAGTCGAATAAGGGTTTATAAGTTCCGTAGCAGTCACCTCAACCCCACAGTCGTTGGGGCGGGTTCCCAGACCATGTTTACTAGGCGCCATCTGATTACTTGTCTGTTACAGTCTCCTGTATATCCCCTGCATTCCAGACGGACGACAGATACATATATAGCTAGCGGGCTCACTAGCAGATGAAGATACTGAACCTGATACAGGTACAATTATACCTGCAACAGCGGCACATGCAGCAGACCGTTTGGTGCTTGAAAGGTAGACTTTTAATTGAGGACGCTATACATGGATTCTGATCAGGCCTCAACGCGAGTAAATTTAGGTTCTAGCTGGGGTAGCGGCTTTGTAATAGTTATACATTACACTCACATTGTTTGTATGGAAGGTAGCGGCTTTGTTTTAGTTATACATTACACTCACATTGTTTGTATGGAAGGTAGCGGCTTTGTTATAGTTATACATCACACTCACATTGTTTGTATGGAAGGTAGCGGCTTTGTTATAGTTATACATTACACTCACATTGTTTGTATGGAAGGTAGCGGCTTTGTTATAGTTATACATTACACTCACATTGTTTGTATGGAAGGTAGCGGCTTTGTTATAGTTATACATCACACTCACATTGTTTGTATGGAAGGTAGCGGCTTTGTTTTAGTTATACATTACACTCAGACTGTTTGTATGGAAGGTAGCGGCTTTGTTATAGTTATACATTACACTCACATTGTTTGTATGGAAGGTAGCGACTTTGTTATAGTTATACATTATTCAAAACTTTTATTGCAGCCTAGTTCTATTTATCTATTAGATTCGGTTGTGTGTGTATGCAATATTGCAGCTTTGATCTAGTTATCTATTAGGCTTTGGTTTTGTGTGTGTTAAAGCTTACATCTTTGTTATAATTTTCAATTAGACTCGGGCTGTATGTGTGAAAGTTTACATTTTTGTTCTAATAATCTATTGCAATCAGGTTGTGTGTGTGTATAAGGTTGCAACCTGACTCAAGCTATATATTAGATTCGTATTGTATATATGGAAGTCTATATATGTAACTAGTTACGAAACATTTATAGTAAGGTTTAAATTTGTCAAATAACGCCTGTGAAAATATTGGTGGGTCAGTTCGAAGCGTAAACATTATATTCTTTAATTTATTTTGTCATGTTTTTACGGAAAATCTTAAATTTTACCTTGTTTTGTGTATACTAATTTCTGCAATGTGTTTCAGATTGTTTAAAAGTAAGGCTGTAATCGATTATCAAGATTGCAGACGGGTCCAGACTGTAGGGCCATAGTTCAGGAGTATGGCTAATTTCACACTGTATATGTTCAATGTGTTGAGAAGTCTATGAGACTCTCTCGTATACCAGAGATGTCCAAACTTTTACACTCTACCCCCCTTAATATATTTTATAAATTTTCTGGCCACATCCTTCATGTTTAAAATAATTTTAAAAATGCAATAACTCAGCTTTGTAAATACTACTTTCCCAAAAACGTTTGTTGTTTTATAGCTTTGGGCACATTTAGGACAGAAATAAGACGAAGACAGTTTCAACTTGAGGTGTCTTTAAATTATCATCTGTATGTAGGTAAGTTTTTTGAACACGTTTGTTAGATAATTATAAACAAGTTTTTAATTTTTGGTATGACTAAAAGTCTAGGTAATTAATTAATAGCTTAAAAGTAATGTACTGTACGTGTAGTCTAATACATATAATGTGATTTATTTATCGGAGTCCACCACCTTAAAATCTCTATCACCAAGGTGGATACGCTCACTGTTTTATTTTCGCAGAGTCAAGACGAAATAATCTATCAGAAATTTAGAATTTATTATTATTATTATTAGCACCGCGTCTTACTACCCGTTCGGGTTATACGCACTTACGCTAATGTGTAATGGTGGGGTGATTGTGAGATGAAATGGAGGACCTACAGTTTAACGTGGAATCCGAACCACGGTGGAGGCCTGGCATTCCCCACATTCACAAGATGTCTTGTCAGAGGTGAAGGAAGGGTTTGGTAATCAGATAAATCTTTGCCGGGACCGAGGAATGGACCCCGGCCGCCAGCATAGAAGTCTGACACCTTACCCCTAGACCGCCAGGTAACAGTAGTTGTTTCCTCTTGTTGATTTGTTTTGAACACATCTTTCGATATCCTGAACTAAAACAAAAAAATTCCTTTTTGGCACCCCTCTTGAGGGTGGGTATCTTTCCCCCTCCATTTTTGGAACACCTGCTCTAGTTAGCTTTGTTGTATTTTCTTTTATAGAGTCTATACCAACATCAGACTGACGGTTTCACTCCTTACCTATTATATTTGTGGACACGCCTATTTTTATTTAATTCGTCAACAAGGACTCTTTCACTTCCTACCCGTGATATCGATTATTTATGTAACGGGCCGACTATTATTAAATTATTTAATAGTATGGTTTCACTCCCTACCAATTATTTATTGGTGTGAGATTAATTTTAGTACATTTATTCATGGAGACTTATTCACCACATCTTCTTTATGTAAATGAGATGAAACTAACTAATGGAGACCATTTTACTAATTATTCTTCATTTATGGGAATGGCTTACTTTCATTTAATTCATTTATGAGAATCATTTCTCTAGTTACCCAATTTCCATGGGATATGTTGGTTTAGTTAGTCAATTAGGAATATTTACCTCATAAACCGTTTTTTTAACGTTTACTGCATCTTTCTACCAATATCGGCTATAGAAATATTTAAACTATTATTATAAGGAAGAACAATATAGAAATTAAAGGCAATGTAACCGAATTTTTGTTTATTTTAATACCGTGTATTACTGCCCGTTCGGGTTATACGTTCATGTAGTAGTTTAGCTTAGTGATTTTAGGGACGAGAAAGGTTATATTTATAGGAAGTGTACCTTCATTTGCCTGAAGGAATAGCGAAAATCCTTTTTTGAAAAAGCTACCCCCTAGTGCACCCAACTGATATTCAATTCTTGATCTCCCCATCATCGGCATTCTAGTCTACTGCGAGAGTGACGCCTTAGACCATGCGGCCACCGAAGATAGTTAGTGCTGTTTTATATTTTGTTCTAAAGGTAAATGCTGTTTTTATTATATTTTTTTAAACATAATACTATCCTCACTTATGATTGATAAGGTATAACAAGTCACTTACAGTCACGACCCTGAAACAAATTATTCAAATAGGACTATGTAACACTTATTAATAAACTAAAATTATTTTAACACAAACAAAAAGTTCAATTTTTTTTTTCAAATTACAGTCCTTAAACTTAGTGGTTGATTTATTGATTAATTACTGTTAAGCTAAAATCCTTGGTACAATCTAAAATTGTGTTCAAAAATATTAAAAAACAATACATATTCGATGTATTAAATTTACTAAAATAATATTTGGCTCGATTTATCTTTGCTCGTGCATATTGTTTTATAAAATTTATTTCATAGATGTCTTTGGTAAACTATTTTTGAAGTAAAATTTCATTCGTTGAATAAAGTAGCTTTCATCAATTAGGCCTGCATATTTTGTAATCAACTCTCAGTGTTTGCAAGTTTTTCTAGTCCTTTTTTTACATATATATTTTGTATCACAGTCCTGTAACAATAAAAAAAAGTGTCCTTTTTACACAACTTAGGGTTTAGAATCCTTTAGAAATTCTCCGAATCCCTAGAAGAAGTTAAATGATCAACACGATTACAAACGTTGATTTCCCACGTCTGAAACTTGTTGTTTTTGTTCAGTTCTGTTGTGTAACAAAAGTAAAACGTGTCTGAAATACCGAAGATTCCTCCTTGTTAATCTCCGGTATCAACCAGTGAGTGTCACGAGGGATCAGGGTCACGATGCTTGAGGTGTGGAGATGCTTGTCCTACAGTTGAATATTGTCAGATAGGTGGCACGGAGAAACAACGAGACATGTTCAACTTGACACGCTGTCGCAAGAACGAACCGTATTAAGCTTAGGAACTAATTGGAAGCTTTAGGTAGCTATACAACCATTGATAAGATAAGATTTAAAAAAAAC
Organism: Timema shepardi; assembly: GCA_902151425.1. Lineage (NCBI taxonomy): Eukaryota > Metazoa > Arthropoda > Insecta > Phasmatodea > Timematidae > Timema > Timema shepardi. The sequence continues at coordinate 522,227 of CABFVX010000046.1, forward strand.
TAGATCTTTAGTAATTGAGTAGGCCTATTAATAAAAAAACAAGGAATATAAATTTAAAATGTGAAGCGATTCCTTCAATAATAACTCTCGGGTTTCTACCAAACCAACGTCAATAACTTTTTTTAAATTACATTTCAATTTTTTTTTAAAGGGGAAACATCTATTTTAAAAAAAATTGCAATTTATTTCCACAATAATTTTTAGAGCTCTGCCATACATTTTTGTTTTATTTTTATTTAAAATAATCGCATTTACTAGGAGGATTATAATAATAATAATAATAATAATAATATTTAGCACCGCGTCTTACTACCTGTTCGGGTTATACGCTTTAAGTACTAATTACTCTAATGGATTAGGAATTGGGAAGATTGAATCAGAGGAAGTGAACCAGCATTTGCGTGGATGGAGAGTGGAAAACAATTTAGGAAAAACCAGCCCCAGTTCACCCGACTGAGATTCGAACCTAGATCTCCCGTCCTCGGCAGTCGAGCTCAACACGACCAGCGCGTTAGCCAACTGCGCCACCGAGACGGGTGTTAATCATATCAAACGTATACATTTTCAACGGCATATATGGTCTATGTTGGTCGATAAATCTATGGACGTTATCAATTTAAAGGTCTCGATGTAATAGAGAATGGTTAGGTATCTGAAAAATAGACGATGAGCTGTAGATGTTCACAAACATCACAAACCGTGTGGACTTTTGCTGGTTTCTACTACAAACCCTATGACTTGGACAATCGGCAAGAAAGTTGACTTAAACGATTTGTTTATCTTTGTCACATTTTAAATCGTGAAAATCCAGTTTAAAAATGTTAGATTCTGGTTCTATTACTTCGGCTCTCATTTAATGGTTTCGGTGCCTTTTCAAGATTCCAAATACCAATATTCATAGCGCGATTAATTTTAAAAATTAGTCGCCCCAAATACATGTCAATTTAAACTTAACCTAAGGTTTCCTTTAAAAAAAATTACTAGCCTACTTTTCACGTATATTTTTAAAAACTATTTGAAATAATTGATTTTTAAGATCTGTAATATGTTTCAAAATTATTAAAAGTTTTCCTTGACTTACGCTCTTTTTCATCCCTCAAGAATGAACCTCTATTTTGGGGGAAACTGTTGACAACCAATCAATTGTTTCCTAGCCAAATCTCAAATATGTTTTCGAGTTCTGGTAGAATCAAAGTATCTTCTTATTTTTTCACCACTTCAGGTCAAGTTGCACGCATACATTGATTATGTAGTAGGATAGGGGCGAGGTAGGTAACATTTTGAAGAAAACATACCCGTATTTGTGTTTATATCTAAATTTATTTTTAATAATTAAACATGGAATTATCTGAAATGTCATATTTTATTATAAAATAAACATTATCAGTTAATAATTCGTTCTAATTTGATGTCATAAACTAAATAATTTAACAATATGTTTAAAATTAATGCTGAGGTGGATCTTGAACATTTGACCTTGCTCCCTATTTTTCCAGTGAGAAAACAACGAGATTTCAGAATTCAGAGTAATGCATACTCAAGAGTTTGAATTATATGTATATAAAAACATAGAATTTATGTCATATATTAATGTATTATGTTATGTATAAAAGTGAACGAATCTTTTGTCCAAGCAACTAGTACAATTGTGCAGTGCATATACAGGCTGGTAGTGGGCGTGGTCGTCTTCCTTATAGCAATTAGTGCGTAGTTATATCATATTAACCTCTATAATGAAATATTGAGCGATAATACCTTGACACAGCGTGACCCTAGAGTTATCAGTGTGAATATTGTTGGACAAGTAGAACGTCCCGAGATATATTTACAGGTCTTGGAGTCATTTCTCGGCATGTACAGTATTTGGATTTATAAGACAATAGTTTAAAATTGTTGTTTATATTTTTGATAAATAACTATAACATCTGTGAGCTTATACCTAGCTACAATACTTGCGTCAAATACTGTAATCTACTTATTTTGACGGCTAAATATATCAGTGGCGTGTCGTGAAGTGTTGCCCGGGTAAGCAGCATTAGTTTAAACTGTATCTGTGAATTGTTCACACCTCTCAGTAGAACACTCATAGGTCATGCATTGAGGAGAATACATTCCCGTGTGAGGCATGCAGAGTAGAGCATATATAGGATTGGTGAAGTAGGACCCGATTGGGCGAGAGAATATCCCAGGTACAGTTTTAACAAGGTCTGCTTCCCTTGCAACACCCCACGACACGCCACTGAAATAAATACACAACCACAATCGTTGCTAGTTTAATAGAACACAAATCCTGAAATATTAGTTTATTTATTGCTATCGGAGAACAGAACAGAAAATATCAATTTATTTCGGGAAGTTTTGGGCTGTTTTCTATGTTTGGAATAAACAATATAATCGGTAGAGTTTAGAGATGGGAAAAACAGTGATTTTACGATATCAGTGAATACAGTGAATGTGATTTTAAAATATCGGTGATTTATACCAGTGATTTTTCACTGTGACCTGTATTCACAGTGTTTTGATGGACCGATATTTTTCACTTTCCAGCCACGGTCAAAGCTAGTATTTAGCTGCTGTCCGAGTAGGCGCGTACAATCGAGTATGGAGTATGGAGTATTTCTGAGTACTTGGTATTTACTATTTACTCGAATAATCCCATGACATTCGGTTGTCGGTTGGAACTTGAAAGGAGAACTAATTACTTGGAAGTTTGGCGGCTTGCAATGGAATTCGATACTTAAAGACTTAACATAAGCTCTTTCTGTCGGCACTCGGCACTGACATTGACATTATTGACATACAGCTACCTAATCTCCGGGTTTCGTGTTGCCTGACTAATGTACAGTCAATACAAAAGTATGCGTTTTAAGAAGTTTAATACAATTGAAAAATAGAGAAATAAAATATGTTATTTAGTATTTTATAGTGAAATGTTATGTAATTTGGGCAAAATTAGTGGTCCAACAAACATTATGTTAAACTTGAATACCAATATTAACTTATTTTACGTACTATGAGAAACTCTTGTAATTGTGTAATTTATTTAGTGATCTATTTCACTACAATTAAAATTTATGTGAGATTAAAAATGAACATAACATAATGGTGATTTGTTTAGAAAACGTTTGGAAAGCAGGTCATATATTATATTATTGTAGTGTTATTTTATTTTAAATACCGTACATATAATAGTAGATGAGCTATACATCTATTAGAAGCAAATAAACCTATAAGATGCTAGAAAATATTTAATCAATTATTATATAAACACACTTTAGATTAGACTATAGGATGATGAGGATCATCAACGCATTGTAAATAATATATTAAGGTTTATTTCTATTTTTTCTATTTTGTTACTTATTTTAATTCATTATTTACGATTTTGGGGATAGGATCACCGAAAAAAAGAAATGATTTTTTTTCGTAGCCTACTTTTAAAAAGAATCCGAAATGTGATTTGCTTAGTAAGCTAAGCTTGCTTTTGAATTTTGCTCTTAACAACAAATGTTTTGTATTGAAAATGCATGTGAAAGAAACATTTAAACTATTAAAGTCATTTTTACGTAGCAATCTTATACTGTTTTTGATAAATGAGCTCTAAGAGATCAAGTGTTTTAAATAGAAATAACACGTAAAACATGCCAGTCAATAAGGTCGATTCTCAATTAGTTGGTAGAAAATAAAAAATAAAAGAATAACAAAGGCCGTGAAGCGAGTATTTATTCGATTGTCTAGAAAAAGAAGCAATACTAGCTCCGTAGCTCGAGTTTTGCGAGTATTTCGAGTATTGTGAGTATTGTGAGTATTTCGAGTATTTCGAGTATTACTGATATCTCAATCACCGATACTTTTGGGATCGAGTAACTGGGAGTATCAGTGATCAAATGGTATCGGTGAAAAAATCACAGTCAGTGATATATCGCCCATCTCTAGTAGAGTTCCATTTTCGTAGGTAAGGATCTATTTGACATGTATACAAATTAATAGATCTATTTTCACGTGCCTGTACAACATTTCGTGTGATATTTAGTTAACACTTTTGATAGATATTAGACCAATACCTATATAATAACAATCATAAAATTATATAACTTAATTGTTGGCCGCATTATTATTATTATTATTATTTTCAAAAGCCCGGACTTTTAAAATTGGATTATTGAGCTGCAGACGATAGCCAAGCAGGGGGGAAAGACTTCGAATAAAATTCTATCTATATTGAAAATGTATTCGAGTGAATATTTAGAGGTCACTAACTAAAATTGCGCTTTCGGACGCTATAATAATTCACTAATCTATTAAGCAGCTCTATAATAAAATGAATTATTTATCTATATGAATATAATGAGGAGTTTTTCTGTCCATAATGAGCGTTTCTCGATCCCTACCGCACCCAAAGGTCCGAAATTTAACAATTTGTAGCCCCTTTTCACGAACATGTGCACTTTAAAGCCATGCTCTTGAAATTGTTATTAGAATTATTTAGATCAATAAAAAATTGGAGAAATGAAGAATTATTAACGTCTCGAGAAAGCTCTACCCCTACATTTAATAAAATATGTAATGTAGTTTTGTGGCCATGAATTTTGGATGCCAAGGAGAGTAAATAGTTTGGTATCTACAGCAGACGCTTCTTCACATGTCGCTGTGATATATATATATATATATANATATATATATATATATATATTACTATTGTTAAATGCTGTGATTTATTTATAATAAGTACCTTTTATGTATTAATATGTTATTTACCTGTAGACATTTTTACCACGTATCCATTTTACATTTTACCCATCTAGATCTTTACCCTTTTAACCCTTTATATCCTAAAATCTTTATTCCCTTTTAACAACTTATAAAACTTTTTACCCTAAAATTACTATCAGTGACTATAACGGGTAATTAATTTATAATGAAGTAAAAAGAGGAAAAAGTCCAAAAATGGTAAAATCGGGGGAAAAGTAGATCAAATAAAAAAGGGCAATAAGACCAAAATATGCAAAAATGATAAAAAAATGATAAAAATCTAAAGGGCAAAATGGGCACAGTTGAGATAGCATGGTATATAAGGGCAAAAAAGGGTAAATTTTGTAAAAAGAAAAGAATCATAAAAGAATAAAAATATATTGATATTAAATAGGGTAAAAAATATAAAAGGGAAAGGGATTAAAAACTTTAAAAGGGCTACAAGGAAAAATATATGGTACGACAAAATCGCCCAAAATTTATCATATTGTGTATTATAGCTTGAAAGATAGTTTTCAAAAATATGTCTTTAGTAAAATAACCTTAAATAAGTTTTACTCACTAAAACAAGCATATCATCTTATTAATATCAATAATAATGATTTACACATATATAAATTTTAAACCAAATTGTTCAAATAGATAAAAAAATCAATTTTTCAAAAATAAATTATTTTAACCTATCTTTAAATTATTTGATATTAGTAAATATAAAAACGATTCCTTATTTATCATAATAAATTCCTCACAGATTCTCATTTTGAATTTAACTATTAAGGTCGATTTCCGAAACATTCAATTATTCTATAATTTATTTTAGATAAATAAATATACATTATTATTGATATGTAAAATAATTTCACGATACCAATATTAACCCGAATAGCTAAAGCAACTTTAAAAAAAATTCAAATTAAAAAAACAGTCATCATTAAACTATCTATAACCAAATCCCCCCCTTGCCCTCACTCAAAACAAATATACAGTGTTATTTGTCATGTTCATGTCAAACACACCACATATATACTTTGCTAAATCATTATAGCCATTTTCAAAATAATTCCATTTTTCAAATATCACTCTTCAGTAAAATACCATTAGTTGAAATTTTAAGCTAAACAAAGTATTCAGGGTTATTTATTATGTCAAACACTCCCGAAACCAAATCGTTAAGGCCATTTTCTAAATGTTTCAAGTTTTGAAAAATCAGTCATCAGTAAACTATTCACAAATGAATTTTTACCCCAAAATTAAGTATACAGTATTTTTGTTATGTCAAACACTACCAAGACACATATTTGGAACCAAATCGTTATAGATAATAGTAAAATATTTAAAGTTTATAAAAAATCAGTCAACAGAAAAATGCCTTTAGACGATTATCTACCTCAAAAACAAGAAGGCTACACAGTGTTGTTATGTCAAGCACTCCCAATATAACCATTTGTAAACAATTCGTTAGACCCCATTTGTAAAATATCTAAAGTTTTTGAAAAATCAGTCATCAGTAAGCTACCCTTTATCAAATTTTTGCTCAAAAACCAACTATATAGTGGCAGTTGTTATGTAAAACGAATCTTAGATATGTACTTTAAATAAAATTATTAGTGCCTTTTACGATTATATTTAGAAATTAAAAAAATAATTATTTATAAATTATCTTTAATTTAAAGGCTCGAGTAAAAATATAAAATAAATATATTGTGGCTTAGCCTTATTATATCTAAATACCAAGATTGAACAAGATCCATCAAACCGATTTTGATCCGTGACCAGGGACAAACTGTCAGACAGACGAGGATTGACAGAATTGTAAAATATACATATTTCAGGGTAAAAAGCGTAAACGAGGTAAACATTTTCATTGGTAAAAAGGTGTGTATGGTATAAAGGGTTTAGGGTATCAAGAAGTAGGGTGTAAATGGTATAGGGTGAAAAGAGTATAGGATAAAAAAGAGCAGGCCTAAAGGGTAAAAATAGTGAAAAGTAAATTTATTCAAAAGAGCAATTAGACTAAACTACATACAATGGGCAAAAATGGTATAAGGGTTAAAAGGAGTAAAATAAATAAAAAGGTAAAAGATTTTTCTAAACTGCAAAAGGATCAAAAGAGGTATTAAGGGACAGAAATAGTAAAAGGTTACCGGGCTAAAAAGCGTAAATGGAGTAAAGGAGAGTTAAATAATAAATAGGTCTATAAGGTAAAAAAGGGCAAATTTATTTTAGGGTAAAGAGGGTAAAAAGGATAAAAAAATTAAAAAACTAGATTCAACTTAAAATCGCATAAGGACTGAGAGGGCAAAAATTGCAAATATGTTCAAAAATGGCATAAAGGGCAAAATTAAGCAAAGATATTAAAAAAGGCTAAAAGGATAAAAATGATAAAAAGAGAAAAAAGTAAATCATAAACGAACAACACTAAAGATTTGTATTTAATATTTGAATACAAGCGGCAAAGATTATAACTTCTTCCACTCAAATAATTTAAATAAATTTTTCAGTAGATTCAATAATCACAAATAGAAGTTATCAAAATTATGTTTTGTTTAAATTAAGAAAAAATATGTTTAGCCCTTATTTAGTAAAACATTTAGGAATCGCTTTAAACAAAGCTAAAGATAAAATAATAAATATGAACAAAATGACAACTGGCAACATTAGGAATTAAACCATTATAGTTCTGAATAATTTGGGGGTGTAGACCTCGGTAGTCTTGAGGTAAAATGCTTTCCTCAAGACCCGAGGTCATAGGTTCATACCCAGCAGGTGTGAACGGATTTTCTTGCGTGGAAAAAATCCGTAACAGAATTTTTTCGGAGGGGAGGTAAGGCCGTCAGTCCCATGTAAATAGTGGTATGTAAAATAACCATATGAAAATGTATTTCCTGGAAAATTGGTAGGCCCTTTCGCTCTCGCTCATATACATTTTCGTGTGCCAAATGGTTCAGAAAGTGCACGTTAAATAACTCAAATAAATAAAATAAAAATTTCTTGGGGGCTAATCGTTCTTACATATAATACTTTTATAATAACGTAACAAGTCGTATGGCGAAGATCACAATTACATTAATCTGTATTAGTAATAAATGCAAACCATTAAATCAAATGCATAATCTGCAAAATTTTCAACTAAAATTACATCTGATAATGGAAAGCACTTAACAACAAAATTATTGCAATATGATAAATATAATATTGATTTACATATATATGTTTTCCCAACATAACTTTCTCCGGCTTAGTTGCAGTATCTCAACAGGAATATACTCATATATTTTCAACCGTACTAGCAAAGAGAATACAAAGTACATTGCCTAAACTCTCGTATCTTTCCAACAGCTTATGAGTTTTGAAAAAAATGTCTATCTTTATTAAATATTGTTGGTATTAAAATATACTTATTAAACATGAATTCCTTCAAATTACTCAAAAATGCTTAAAAATATCTCAAAAGTTTCACAAATCAATAAATATAAGCTAAAATTCCAAAATTACTGAAAATGACCTATAAAATATACACTTCTGCAATCAGATAGTAATGAATAGACTGTATTTAGGTGGGACCGGGGCACATTTTCCATAGGGGCAAGTTTTCCAATTAGCCTTAGTTTTGAAATGAGCCGCTAAATGACGCCATCGGGCGAACTGGCTCAAGTAGCAACACGGCACACATCATCTACGGAAGTTTTAGTTTAGTAACTGCTGTCACATCATCGGAAGAGCNNNTCGGAAGAGCTGTTTTATTCATTTTTTCAACGATGAGTAAACTTTCAGGTCTTAATTGAAATTTAAAATAAAGTACTAGCATTAAACTTACTTTTTTGACATTGCATGAACTAAAAAGGGGTTTCTTTCTTCACGTAACTATGCGTTTGTTTTGCAAATAACTTACACCGCTACTAGTCAAGGTAGTGTCAAAGTTCCAATATGGTGAGGGGGCAGGTTTTCCAACAGCATACGGGGCACGTATTCCAACACGTGTATCGGGGGGGGATACTTATTAATTTATGACTTGCAGTCCGTCACTCGTCGTTACATTAGTGACCAGCCTTAGCTCAAGAAGTACGAATGTATTAGATAGATAATATTCTTATTTTTTAAAGTAAATTACATTAGGCTTGGATTAAATATGATAAGCCCTGACTTCCTTGTAGGTGGTAGGTTACGATATAGTTTTTATAAATATTTGTAAGTTATAATTTCCCTATTAAATGTAAATTTCTAATAATTTTTGGGTTTGTTTGCACAGGTTTTTACTCCTGAGCAAGAACAAATGCTGGTTCAATGACTCATGAAGGCTTCTGATATCTATTTTGGGCTTACTCCCAAAGAAGTTAGGAGATTTGCCTACACATATGATCGTGAATGTAAGAGAAAAGTGCTGGAAAATTGGATAGTAAATGATATGGCAGGGCCGGACTGGTTCAGTTTGTTTTTAAAAGAAAACCCTAAAATTTCAATCAGAACTCCACAGGCCACCAGCATTTCTCGAGAAACTGGCTTTAATAAGACAAACGTTGGTATGTTTTTTTAATTATTTGACAACTGTGTTTAAGTGATCAAACTTTGGGCCTAACGACATATGGAATATGGACGAAACGGGGGTAACCACTGTCTAAAATCTAGATATAATAGTTGGACGTCGTGGCTTTAAAAAATAGGTAAATTAATCTCAGCAGAAAGAGAAACTTTGGTGACGGCAGCATTCACTGTAAATTCTGCAGGAAACACCATTCCACCATTTCTGATTTTCCGCAGGGTCAAATTTCAGCAACATTTTCTACGTGATGGCCCCACCAGATGTGATGGTGATGGAAACCCATCAGGTTGGATGATGGAAAAAATAATTGGTTAGTTCGCCAAGCACTTTGTATGTCATGCACGTTGCTCAGAAATACGACCAAAAACCACAATCACGGTTCCCATCTCTCAGCAGAAGCATTGTGCTACTTCAAGGCTAACGTTGTTACTTTGTTGTCATTCCCTCCTTACTGCAGTCGTAAGCTACCACCCTTAGATTTCAGTGCGTATGGGCCACTACAATATTAACACGGCTTGTGATTCCTGGGTGTGCACAAATAAAAGACCTAAGACAATTTACAATAGCCCATCTATTTTGGCTAGAGCTTCTCCACTGGCGTTAACTCCAGGCGGGTTTTAAGGTTTCGGGAATTTTCTCACTGAATCCTGAAATATTTACAGACTCGGATTTTATACCATACTACTTTACTGACAGGCCAGCTCCTTCCCTAACAAATCTTTAAAGCACCAACAATCCTGAACAGACTTCAAACTTTCCAGACGAATCGACTGTTCATAGCCTTAATTCAAACCCATCGAAATCGTCAAATCCTTCTACACCAACGCAGGCTTGCACTTCCTAAGAAGCTGCTCCTTCGAGTTCCACTCAAACATTCCCTATTGCTTATCAAGAAGGCGTTCCTTCTACATCCAAACAAACTTGGCCTACACTAGAAGAAGTTAGGCCTTTCGAGAAGGCGGCACCTAGGAAGCAAACACCGCGTGGAAAGAAAAAAAGGAAGTCAGCTATACTGACTGATACTCCCCTTAAAAATCATCTGAAAATGGAAAAAGATTTATATAAAAAAAGTAAACTGCAAAAGAAATCAAATAAAAGGGTCGAGAAAAACAAAATCCAATCCCAGCCAGGAAGCTGTGTGGACCTTTGTCTTCAAATGTAAAAGACATTAAAACATCAAATCCTAAAAAAAGGTATAAAAAGCTTACATTCAAATGATGAAGAAGGTGAGGACGATTTATGAATTTATTGCTTTGAGCCTTACACCAAATCTAAGGCAAAAGAAAAGTGGGTGCGGTGCACAAAATGCAAGAAATGGGCGCATGAAGACTGTACCCAAGGGGATTTTACATTTTTTGTGATTCAGACAATGACGACTTTTGTTAATAAAAATATCTGTCTTTGTAAAATTGTTAAGTGACAGTTTTTGTAAAATCATTAAGTGGCATTTGTTTACTATATCCAATTACTTTCCCTATGTACTATTATTATGCCTTTTTAATTTACAATAAATATATATATATTAAGTAACAAGCCAGATTTATTACCTGTGTTTTACCTTTTAAAGTATAGTTGGAAAATTTTTTCCTGTACATCTTTAGTAGGCTGGAAAACTCGCCCCACATGCGGGGCACATTTTCCACTTTAACATGATCATGCTTAGCCATTTGCTGTCAAAAACTATATGAACTTTTTTGAAAAAATTATTGTGCTAGTTTCTAGATAAACGTATTGAAAAATACAATGATATCATTCTTTCCTCAAAATAGATAAAAATAAACAAACTAAAATAAAATTATAAAATTTTGGAAAACTTGCCCCGGTCTCCCCTACTTATGAGCATTGTGTGTGGCAAAATATTACATGTCTTCAAAATCTGTGTTGGATCTGGTTATCAGTATTCGCACTGAGTAGGAACTGTTTTGTGTTGTAAGTCCATTTATGTTTTATCATAGAGATAAACTAACTTATATATTTGTTTGAAATTAATATCAAAATATAGATAATAATAAAAATACTGAATCAAACTTTTCCAAAAATATTATTTAAGCTTTAAGATAAAAGTAGGTTTTTCTTGTTGTGCTACAAAAAAGATAAGACTATTTTAATCTTCTTATTGTATAGTCAATTCCAGTTTCAATTGACTAGATTGTTTCTACCATAAAAGCTTGGTAAAAATGATCAAAAATGGTTAAATATATATAATATAATATATAATAAATGCTCAGAACTAAAAAGTGCAACTTAAACATTTATTAATTTATATCATATTACAATAAACAGTAAAACAATGAAACTTTGAGTTTGAATAATAAAAGGCTATTTTTTTCAAGAGTTATTGATTTGATGATTTGAAAATGTTTCTAAATAATGAATTTCTTAAATAATGAGATCTTGACTTCTTTCAAGGATTCTAAACTCAAAATATACAAAACAAATTTACCGGCTGTTCTCAATGGGTGTGAAACTTGGTCTCTTACCTTACATGACAAAAACCGGTTAAGGGTGATCACAAATAAGTTGCTAAATAAAATATTTAGCTCAAAAAAGTTTGATGCTACATGGTAGTTGAGAGAGTTACATAATTATGAGTTGCATACGCTGTACACCTAACAAGATAATTTTCCGGTAAATAAGTCTCGTAGATTACGGTTGGCAGGACATGCAGTGTGATTGGGGGAATATATAACCTTGTTATGGTTACTGACTGGCAAACCCAATGGAAAGATACCATTGGGAAGACCTAGACGCAGATGGGAGGATAGTATTAGAATGGACCTGAAAGAGATAAGGTGCAATGAGGTGGACTAGATAAAACTAGGGATAGGTGTTGTACTTTTGTAAGTGCGAAAATAAACTTTTGCATTCCTAAGGTCATAGTGTAAATAAAAATGAATAATTTAAGCAAGGTAACGTTTGGTTTGGTTTAGTTTAGTTGAATAAATAATAGTTTAAATTGACGTAATTTAATGTTCTTTTGTCTTTGAAACACTATTTATTGTGAATTTGGTGTTATCCTAGTGGATTGGACAACGCTATTAGCTTCAGTGAATTCTAAACCACAAACAAGCTTAAAGGTGGCCACTTCCTGCAGCGAGAATATATCAATCGCTGTGAGACCTCAGGCTCTAACTACAATAATCTATGAGGTTTTCTTGAACTACCTCTTTACTCTGTATAAAATTATACTCCCTTTCACCCTTCACTTACAACCATCCTTTGTCATGTCAATAAGACAAGGGGAAAGAAAAACTACTTAACTTCTTATTTCAAGTTAAAAAAGAGAGATCGCTGATTCTTCTCAAATATCTTAATATTGTCCTATGTAATCTTAAAAAATAATACTTGTATTTGTTAGCTGAAGGCCTAATCTAGATCTCTTTTTTATAAATTCTAATATCATAGTTCCGCAAATATGCTTAAACATAATTGAAAATGAGCTAATTTCACGTTTTTACACCTTTATTCCTATAAATAAAACTCAAAATAAAGGGCTGTTAAGGTAAATTGAGCCTTGTTAGAATCTTTCGAATTTATTCTAGCGCTAACATTATTTTCAAACAACGTATCGTGCATTAGAACTAGATATTGCGTTTGAACCGAACTTATGTGTAGCCCCCTTGATGGAAGAGACATTGGAAAAGCCATGATGGTTTAGAAAACTTTAAAAACGTAACTATATTATACAAATTCCTTTCTAAAACAAAGCGAATTTAAATGCTGTAATAGTTTAGGAGATATAACTCAATATAAAAAGATGGTAGAATATGAGGTAGTGTTATAGAGTACCAAAAATAAATCCATATTCAATAGTCGCATGGTCTAATGCGTTAAACTTTCGCTTTGAGTGGATAACCAGAGTTTGGAAAACCTGGGTTCAAGTCCCGTTTGGATATACTGAGAGAGGTTTTACATAAATATTTTAACAATCTTCCTTCACAGATATGAAAGTATATCTGCTCTAAATTCTATTTTCCACCTTCCACACTCCCATTGTATATATTTAAGTGGATATTATGGATAGTAGCTACACAACACACAACCAAAGTGATAAACAAAGATTACATTTAAGCTAGTTTAAATATAGGCTAAGTTAAAATATATGATATAAAGTTATATAAAGTCAAGTCAAAATAACTAGAGTTGGTTTAATTTGATTGGATTATAAAATGTCAAGCCAAGGAGGTTTGGATGAATTTGATTAAAGTTAATTAAGGGTTTTTATAAAATATATTTTCTTATTGTCAATAGTTTAATCTTTACAAATAGAAGAGTTATTTATAGATATCTTAATATATAAAATGGTAAATTATTGTTCTATATATTGGGGAAACATTGCCCTAAAATTATTGAACATATCAATAAAATCTAAAAGCTTATACTGTAAAGGACAATAGTTACGAGTAAGCATAATAGTAAGTTTGTCGATATTTGTAAATTCACTTACAAGAAAAAAGTTTTTTGTTGATCCAATTAGAGTAAATTGAATTCTTATGTTCAAGCGTGTATAATACCAATGAAACTATATATATATTTTAATATTAATATCTATGTTATTAAATTTGAATTTGTTTAATCGTTTAGTTAAGAGGTGGTCAAATGGCTAAGGAATACAATATATAGCAAATTGATAGAACAAGTAAAAATAAATCAATGATTGTTAACTGAGTGAAAAGAGACATTAGATTTCACCCACAGTTGTACTTAGTGCCCTTAGTCCTAGGTGCATTTTTTCCCTCCATTTCCACACAATATAAAATATTTATAAATTATGATATATATATATAAATATATAATTATATATATATATATAAATATATAATTATATATAAATATATAATTATATATATATATATATAAATATATAATTGACTAAAGCGACTAGATTAATATTGTATTATTTTATTACCCGTAAGCCAACCGGTGGCCAAGTGGTCTGAGGACTACGACTCGGACTCCAAAAAGTAATTCAACAATAAACTTTTAAACTTTGGCCGTATGGTCTAAGGCGTCCCTCTCGCAATGGACTACTGATGATAGGGAGATCGGAGTTGGAATCCCGGTTGGATCTACTTAGGATGTTTTTTCATAAATGTTTACTTCCATGAAAATCCGGGTAGCCCTATATTCAAAGAATTTTACCTTCCTCATTGTTAACACAGTAGCACATTTAGTACTAAAGATAAGAGTATAATCCGAATCGGTAGTAAGATACGGTGTTAATAAAAATGAAGAGAAAATGTTCTGGTGACATATTTCAATACCCATCACACTTATTCAAAATCTATTGAGATTAATAGACTAATACGTATACAATTAAGCTAAATTAATCTACTGAATAAATCTTCGATTTATTTTGGCCCAATTTTATTTTTCGTAACTTTGCTCACATTCACTTTCTGCCCGCTTTCTCCCGTCCACTCCTTCGACCCTGGTGCACTATCTGTGCAGTCAATGCTGCCTGAAAAATCTCATTGTTATCGTTCTGTGATACTCGCAGATCTGTACCCTTATTGCACGGACTTCACAACAATACCAAAATAACACACCGTGTAACCCAGGCCAGCATGACGTCAACCACGCCGGAGTCCGGGTGTCCCGGAATAACCGGAGCTGCCACTTTGTACCGCATTTCCCCTACTTCTTAATTCCAGTTCACCCCTTGGCTTACCCGAACTATTTTATACATGATGTAACCATTATCATTCACTGGTGGCCATTTACTCCCTTTCGTAATAGCAGTAAAGTCAACTAAGTCATTTTATTGAATGGTTTCATGTAGGGTTCGTCGATATTCTTGTTGTTTCTACAACAAGTACTTCTACTATTCTGGGCTATACGCAATTTAACTACGTTAATATCCACTTCGGTGGCTAAATGGTCTCAGGCACTACTCTCGCGGTAGACTAGACTGCCGATGAAGGGGAGATAGAGGCTCGAATCTTGATATGGTGTAATGAAGGTGGTTTATTCAAAAATAGTTTTCTACTCTCCCTCCATGCAAATACGGGTACACTTCCTCTAAAGTACAACCTTCCATTTCCCTAAAACCATCAGTGTAATTAGTACATAAGTGTATAACCCGGACAGGTAGTAAATAAGATGCGGTGCTAAAAAAAACTATGCTAATGGGGTAACAATGAATAGGATAAAACACGATAAAAAATTTAGCCAAATTTCCTTTAAGGGAAAATGGAAATAACATTTAAAAGTAAAAAGGGGAAAAGGAGGAAGACAAATTACACACATTTTTTCAGGACAACAATTCTATATTACAAATCAAAACCAGCCCCTAACAAATCCTTTTTTTTTAAATTTAAGAGTGACGTGATTTAAACATAATCTAAGGTTTATTGGAAAGGTCTTCTGATTGTCCAAAGAATGGCAGCAGAAGCTCAATTAGAATTAAAATTTGACTCTCCCCTTGCTTTACCACCAGTAGTCCTCCCCTTTATTTAGGCAAAACAACCGTCAACAAACCCTCTCAGGAATGGACACCCATTATCCAGATTAAATAAGTCTGACATTTAGTCTGGGTGACCACCGATGTCACTATTACTATTGTTGTTAATAATAATTAATCAGAGTTAACTTTAAAAGATCGTTATTTCCTAAATATTAGAATATTTGCCATCCGCTTTGGCTATTCTTAGGATCATAACATACACTTTTTATTTTGCCCCACGTCTTACTACCTGTCCAGGCTATACACATTTAGTGGCACTAATTGTGTTAAGATGAAATAAGGAAACAACTTGCAGGAAATGCGGAAAATGATTTAGAAAAAAAATATCTTGCCAGGTTTCAAACTAAGACCCCTCACTCTCTGTGACAGGCATACTAGAATATGTTTTTTTTAAAACAATTAGTCACGTGACCTGGCGGTCTAGGGGTAAGGTGTCAGACTTTTGTGCTAGCGGCCGGGGTTCAATCCTCGGTCCCGGCACAGATTAACCTGATTACCAAACCCTTCCTTCACCTCTGACAAGATATCTTGTGAATGTGGGGAATGCCAGGCCTCCATCGTGGTTCGGATTCCACGTTAAACTGTAGGTCCTCCAATTTCATCTCACAATCACCCTACCATTACACATTAGCGTAAGTGCGCATAACCCGAACGGGGAGTAAGACGCGGTGCTAATAATAATAATAATAATAATAATAATAATAATAATAATAATAATAATAATAACAATAACAATTGGTCCACGTACCCATAGCTGACCCCTTCCAGTCCAACGTTTAGCACATGAGTTTAGCGGTAAATAGATATGGAATAGCGTTTCTGACACTACCTAAGGTGGCTAGTTTCAATACCTTTACCAAATGTATGGGTCTCCTTACCAACTCCGACGGCCCCCTCTCCCCGCTCCCCCCCACCCCCCCGAACCATCACCCTCATCGCAACACCCCGACGCTAATCTTCCTATTTAAAATAGTCTCATTAGCGTTTTAAGGAGAAGGAGAGTAGCTTAGGGGAAATTCACATGCATGGCGATAGAATGGAAAATTAACTGCTAAAACACTTTTGTAAAACCACATTTAAAGTTATTTGTCTATATTTGTACACTTAACGCTTCGTAAATGGTTACCAAGTCCATTACGAGTTTAACGAATTAGACCGTTCTACCACCACTATGGTCGCTCAGTACCTTAAAACTAAGGATATGGAAAAAGTATTCATATTCAAATGATATGGATATTTTATTTTTAAAATCAATACTTTATAATTACTCAATACAATTGTTTCAATATATATAATTTTTTTACTCATAGGAGTACTTACATCATGGTATCTGATTGGTATCAAAACAAATACTATATAGGTATAACTTACATTTATTACAACCCAAAAGTGAAATTGGTAACTACATATATTGGGATACTGTCTGCCCATTCAGTGAACTTTCTTTTTTTCTTACACATTTCATGGACCGGGAAAACACTCGTTCTGTTTTGGGTACGATTGAAGCTGTCCATGTCATGAAATATCCAGTTCATGACCTGGGCAGCCCAAGCACTGTACAATTCATAAACATGATGAGTTTTAACCCGGCCCATTAAATGTACAAGTGAAGAACCGGTTTGGTCCAAACCTTTAATAATTTTATAATGGAATGTTAGGCTTAGTTAGGTTAAGTTAGTTAAGTTAGGAAAGATTATTATTATTATTATTATTATTATTATTATTATTATTTGCACCGCGTCTTACTACCCGTTCGGGTTAAACGCACTTATGCTAATGTGTAATGGCAGGATGATTGTGAGGTGAAATGGAGGACCTACAGTTTAACGTGGAATCCGAACCACGGTGGAGGCCTGGCATTCCCCACATTCACAAAGATGTCTTGTCAGAGGTGAATGACGAAAGATTCAATTAGAATGTTTTCTAAAATGTTGTAGGTTAATTTAGTTTAGTATAATATCTAAAATTGAATTTCAGTTAAGTTTGTAGTATATGGGACCATATTTTCTAGTTCATGAAATGGGTAAAAGTCGTGCAAATTTTGTCCAGTTTGTGAAATGGTAAAGAGATAAAACCAGTTCATGGAAGGGACAGAAATATACCCGATTCATGAAATGGGCAGTTTCAATAATAGGGTGTAACATATACAAGTATTTGTATTAGTAGGTTTATCTTTTTAAACCCACACTCTTAAATCCTGAATAAAAGCTGCTACTGACTCGCTCATAAAATGTAATAGACACATAGCTATACCCCAATTTACGATTTGGTGACCATTTTATTATTATTTTTAGTGGTTTAGATTAAGGTATGATAATATTTGTGCAACCAGCTTCAGTTGCCAAATGGTCTAGTGCCTAACTTTCGTGTTATACTGGCCTGATAATGAAGGAGAGATCAGGGTTCAAATCTCAGACGGGTGTATTGACGGTGGTTTTTCCTAAATGATGTCCTATTCTCCTTCCACGCAAATGCGGGTGGATTACCTCTAAATTGCTTCCTTACTCAGCCTAATCTCACTATAGTAATTATCATATAGACGTATAGCTCGAACAGATATGCGGTGATAAAAAATTGACTCTACTTAAAAGTTTTGATCCAATTGATCAAATCCGCGCAAGACTCACAAATCAGTATAAATCCAAATCAGGCAATATACCCAGTCGTAGTCGTATATTGATAATTATGAGAATACCCTAATTCAACAACGATTCATTTATAATTGATGACGAGAGTCAAATCTGAAACCCTTTGCTCAGTAATAAATCACTAATATCAAGAATATGGACATATGTAATTAATTATAGTCTAGTAATTATTAATATTGTTATTATG
Organism: Timema shepardi; assembly: GCA_902151425.1. Taxonomy (NCBI): domain Eukaryota; kingdom Metazoa; phylum Arthropoda; class Insecta; order Phasmatodea; family Timematidae; genus Timema; species Timema shepardi. The sequence continues at coordinate 540,820 of CABFVX010000046.1, forward strand.
AAGCCACTTAAAGATGATTAGGCTAAATAAACACTAAAAATCTAGATCATTTGATAAATTTTTACCAATATATCTGATTCATATACAAATTTCTGCTTCCTTAAATGCTAAACAAACCGCTAAGGGGGTCTAATGTTTATCATTAGACTGGACTGAAAATAATTGCGAATTAGGGGTTAAAATCCACTTCGAGTGTACTATGGATGGTATTTCTTAAATGGTATTCCCCTATTTCTTCACGCAAATGTGCATATACTTCCTTTAAATTCCACCTCCTTCATCCCTTACACATTATTGTATTTATTTAATATGTATATGGCCCATACATGTAATAAAACGAGGTGACAAAAAATATACTGCAGATAAATATGTAGGAAGTTATATGGTTGTTTAAGGTGTAGACTTAAGCTATTAATTGACTAGAAGGTTTGGCCCTCTGCCAATGAAATCAACTGACTCGCTTAACTCTGACATTAAAGAAAGGGATTTATTTGGAATCCAGGCTGATTGCAATGGGATAGTTATTCCTAACTGTGATATTTACTGTCTCTTCACATCTTCTCTTCAGACGAATAGGCTTAATGAAACATTTCATTTATATTAAACTTGAACTTGTCCCTAAATTATAGTAATCCTTACACTGACTAAACATGTGCTCATTTTTATAAAAGTAACAACACTCACATAGGTAGACACGTTGGCTAAGGCATGGTAGTTCATAAATTGTATTATATTATTCCTTCAATCAAATTCTGTTATTTTTCTATAAGTTTTACCTTCCAAACAATAACCATTAGGGAAATATACTTGCTGTACAGATGAGTAGAAGCGATGAATGTAAAATTAAAATGACAGTATCTTTGGTTACATTTATGTAATTTTTGGGTTTTTCCCACTAGTTCATAAAAAATTCAGTGCGGAAAGTAACGAAAAATTATCGAGTGTAAATCCAAAGTTTTGGTTTCGATTTTTTTTAAGTCTACAGTAAGTCTGGGTCAGTAAGTACTTATAGGGTAGAAATGAGAAAAGTTATGTTGAAAGTAGCTTCATCATCATTTGCATTGAGGAAGAGTGGTAAGTAATTCAGTAAAACAAACTTTAGTACATACAACAGGGATTCAAACGCCTACCTAATCATCAACGGAAAAACCAGTTAAGACGAGTTTGAAGCCTTTATCTAAAACCCACCCAAGTGAGTATTTATATTAATAGATAAGCTATTTTACTAACACGATAGGCCACTGTTAAGTTCTCAAAATGCAAAAACCATTCACGAGGTGAAATTTAAATGCTAAGTTACAATTTATACATAATTATAGAATCATATACTAATTAGTAATGCATTTTGAAACTAGTAATAAATTACTCATGGTAAACAAGTTTTTAGAAAAAAAAAACATATCAACTCTGTTTACAGTCAATGGTAGTAGTTATGACTGGAATAAAATAGCTATGGTCTTATCTTATAAACTAGACCATAGTGTAATAAAGCAAGGTAAGCATGCTACCTTTCAAGGCAATCAAGGTTTACATAAAATTATTGTATTTAATAATGTTTAATGGCCTTGGGCATACAATCATGTCTGGTAGCTCAGTGGTAAGATCATTGTACTTCAAGCCAAAGGCTTTGGGTTTAATTTTCAATCCAAGGTGAGTTTTTTTAAATGTATTTTAATATTTAATTGTGCACGGCAAGTTTATTCACCCCTCTTTCTTAATTTTAAGAGGACCTTGACTTGAATCACTCTAAATATTAATGTAGTTACACCTTTCTCAGCACACATTTCATGCCAAAAAATTTACCATTTCATATGGTTTTTTATTATTGTAAATTCTACAAATAATATCCATTAATGACTAATTCTTTAACTATTGAAAATATATATTTTTAAATCCAATTCAATTCGACAAAATATATTTATTTAGACAAACCATTTTTCATGTAGTTCTATGGATAATTTCAAATACTTTAAAATAATAAATATCATATGAAGGCGTAGATTTTTAGAATTATATGTGGTGTGCTGCGAAAAGTGTTTACGTCTATGTACAAATTATACTAATGTGTTATAAATTAGGAAGGTTGAATTTAGGGGCAGTGTACCTGTATTTGCGTGGAAGGAAAGTGGAAAAACCATTGAGAGAAAAACCACCCTCAGTACACTCGACTGGGATCGAACTCCAAACTCTCCCTCTTCAGCAGTCTAATCTATTGCGAGAGTTGTGCCTTAAGCCATGCGGTCACCTAAGCTAGTACAAACTTAACTATAATACTATGTGAAGCATGGGTGTATTGATTCACGTCCAGGTCCATTTAAGTAATCATATATCATCGAAAGAAGGAACTCACATTGTAGTTTACTAATTATATATATATAATAGGGGAACGAGAGAGAAATATTTTGCTTACACACATCGAGATTTAATGCATTGTTCCTTTAAAGCATAACAATGCGGCAGCAAACACTTAATCTCGAACATAATTGTTTTGTAAATCAATCTAGTAAAAGTGTTGTATGCTCCCCGTTGAGACGGATGGACGCGTGGACGGACGAGAGGACGGACTGACGGACGTGACATACGCATGCGCAATAGTCATGGCGCGTGACCAGCGAAATACGATCCGGACGTTACGTCTTCCAGAGCATCCGCTACGGTCATATTTTCTCCCCAGCTTCCGACGTCATTTTTTGTGCTTGTGTGTGTGTGTATATGTGTGTGTGTGTGTGTAGGGGTGGAAAGTTGGTGGCAGAGGGGTGCAAGTGAGAGTTTGGAATGTATGGGAATCACCCTCCTTAGTAGAAACCATTAAGGGAAGTTGTAAAAACCTTAGAGAACCCTCCTAGCACTTTTTTTTTGTATGAAACTGACTTGCAAATTTTAAAACAAATTATATATTTTTGAGCCATTATATAATGCATTTCTTAAATAGGTGTAAATAATACTAGCACGTAGCTTATTAAATGTATATGCGTGTTTAGCCCATTCTGGTAGAAAGACACACTATTTTTATTTTTGCTATGACACGTAATTAATTTTAATTTCTTGACAAAAAAAATCAAATAAAAATTCAAAATGTTAATTAAGTTGTATTCAGCCAGGGGCGTTACATTAAGCTTTTTAAACACTAAATTAAATATTTAAACAACTTTTCCAATCAACTTATCCAAATTCAGTAAACCTATTACCAAATAGTAAAAACCATATCAGAGTGCTAGAAATAATAATGGTAACGGGCCTATGTATTTGGTAATAAGATGAACCCAGACACAAACAGGAAACTGTATTTTAGATAACACCTGGAAATAAGTAAGGTCTCTTCATACTGATAACTGACCTTTAAAAATGTTCGGAAATCAGAAAGGAGAGTCAATTGAGCATTTGAAACGGTAACTTATTATTTCATTCTATTGGCTAATTACATACAACTCATAAAATTAGATTACTCACATAAATCCACTTTCTATACATATAATAAAACACTTAAGGTTTGTTTGTAATGTACATTAAATTTTTGTAAAGTTTATATATTTTTATGATAAAAATAAATGATAAAGCCAAATAACCGATTTATAGAATCTTTATTGTCTGTATATTTGGTATATTTGCTTTTTGGTTGCCAATAAACTAAAAAAAAAAATTGCTTATCGGGCCTAGACGAGACTTTTTCTGTTCTACTCCTTATTTTTCCGTGAACAGGGTAAGCTATAGCTCATCTATGATGAAAGTATAGATAATAGACAGCTCGCAGAGGTTCTTATCGGATGGAAGTATTATTAGAATCGTTTGAAAACCCCTTTTATTGATAATATAGTATTACTAAAGAAATATACAAAAAACATTCTGAATAAGTTGACGTAAGTGACTTTCAGCCATTGTTTGGAATAATGAACCTCCGGCTAGAACTCACCTACACTCCCGCCGTATATATAGCATCACGCTATCTCATCACAGAGTGAAGTTATGTCGTATTAATCGTTGGCTGGACTGGTTGGCGCGGGTTCAAAGGATGTCACGTGATTCGAGAAGGGGGAGGAAAGGTACGAGTTCGTGTTTCTTGGGGAATCTTAGGCTTAGTAAGCACAATTTAATTTTGAATTCATGAGCGCTACAAATAATATTCTTGATAACTGTTGGGTACTAGACATAGAGAAAATATTTTGTTTTGTGTGATAGGACACTCCCTATAGAGTACTTCTTCTAATTTATTTGGTTTTTGTTCTAAAGATAGAAATGGTAACTTATCTATTTTGTGGTTCATTGCAACAATTTCTCCACTTAGGAGAGTTAAAATTGGTACAAGGCTTATAAACATTTAAACTATTTAGTTTGGTGTTAATTGTAACAATAACTCGGTGTAATAGAGTCACTGTTAGTGTGCTTGCATTTATGTGGTAAATTTAGGTACCTTTTAATTTATTTTGTAGATTTGTGTGTAAATTAGGTTTATTTAGTTTTGTTTCTTAAGTAACTGAAAAAAAAAGTTAATTCCAAGGATTTTTATGCGAGCGATGCCGTAAGGGGAAAACTATATAATAAAAAGAGTAAACATTTTTGTGAGGAAAAGGAAGAGAAAATTTGGAAATATTTCATATTGAGAAACAAGTTATCTAGGAGAAAATTATTCAAAAAATGTTTATAACACCACATAAACCACATATTACATCCCACGACTAGCGTAGGTAATGTATGTGAAAAGAAATGTTCTAAATAACAAGGGTAGAACTAATCCCAGAACACCCGGCCAAGATTCAAGCAACAAACTCCCTGTCACTGACAAGCGAGAGAGTATTATCCCGCTATTTAATATAAGTACCTACTGATAAGGGGTCACCAAAAATGAACATTATATGGTAATAGTCATTAAAATTCTACTTGAATATTATAAATGAGTGTCATGTTAGTACTCGACTTGTTAATAAATATAATACACGTGATTACGATAAACTAATTAATAAATTAGTAATTCCTACTCTGTTTGTAGGTTGGTCCTTTAGTATCGATATGACAGCAGATTATTGTGTCAGTTATTTGATCAGTGGGACAAATCTAAGAAAAACATTTTATATAATTTTAATTGCTTTATCATATTTAAACTTGATTTTTAAAACTGGACTGCTTTTCAATTTTCTCAGTAACTGTGAAACATATATATATTTCATAAAAGTTTTAAAATGGCCAGCCTGCAGGCATAGAGTGGTGTTATGCCAAATGAAAAATATTTATAAGGAGTCATAAAAATTGTTGTGTGTATATGTGCAGTAAATTATCTTGTTTCTAAAATAATAAAACCTTGGCTGGCAATAATTAATAATTTATATGGTAAAAATATTGCGCTTCTGGACTATATCATTCGTAGCCCAGTTTGTGGAAAGATTATCCGGTACTAGTGTACCGTTGACCAGGGGACGCCCGAATGAACTAATCATACCTCCTTTCCGTGGAGGTTCTTTCCATCTCCCGATGATATGAGATGACATTGATAGTAAGTATGAGGGTGTGGAACCAGCGGAAACATTTAAACTTAGCTTAGACTAGCTAATCAAACCCTGATAAACGTTGGAGGGATTCCCCCTTCGGGAAAAGTACCCAAAGTACCAGCTAGGAATCGAACCTAGGACCCCTAGAATCGTAGCCAGGTGCACTGACCAGTACACCACGGGGCCGGTTATTTGTGTAGTAACTAAATACATATTATACTATATTTTATGGATTAAATACAGATATATTACATTAAATGCTAAAGTGGAATAATATATTATATATTATAAATTAATTTTCTTGCAGTATTCATCACTTTATTCACCTATTTAGCCCTAACTCACACTAAAATATCCTTAGTCTTAGACACTGGAATCACCAGTGTCCTATTTGAAGTGAATATTTAAGCTAAGAGCTCATCTCAGAGATCATTACCCGGTAAATTAAATACAAGACTATTTTCGAACTATACAACATAATATTGAAGTGAGCGTGTATTTATGATTTATGCATTCTTTATTTAATAATTTTATTTAGTATCGTAAATAAGATAAATTCATCTGAAAGTTTTAGTGTATTGACGGATGAAACTACAGATATGTCTGGCGTTGAGCACTTTTCTCTTTGTGCTAGGTATAGAGGGGAAAAAAATCGATAGGAAATTTGTTTTAAGAGAATAAATTTTTAAATTTGTTCCATTTGAGGACATTTGTGGTTAGGCTCTTGAAAAGACTTAGAAAATAAAGTTTTAAAAAATGGGCGTAAACATGAGATTTTTGAGCGTTCAAGGGTATAAGGGTTCCACAGCAATGAGTGAACAAATCAAATAATGCACTGCAATGATAGGTAGAACCTTTCCTGAAGTAATTTACAACCACTGCTCAGTCACGCGCCTCACCTTGTCCTGTGTCACGCTTGCTCAATTCCAGATATAAGGAACAGTATAGCGATCTTCAAAGATATACTTTCATTGTTTAGATTTTTAACAACACGGGCCAGTGTTGAAAAACATTATGCTCAAGTCCTGCGAAACTTGTTAGGTTGAACATATGGATTTCTAATCTTCCCTTTAAGGAACTTTGTCCACCAATATTGGAAACTTTGAGCAAAATTCAAGATTTCAATAATGGAGAATCATCCTCTAAATCATTTGTATTAATATCAGCTTTGAATATTAGCAAGATTTTAATGTCACTGTTTGTGGTTAGATAATTTGTTTTTGTTTGGCGCATAGCTTATGGACTTTCCTTCGATCAAAGCAGTTATATCTTTCTTATGCTACAAATAATTTTAAACCTTTGAAGGAAGAAATTCATCAAATAAGAAATGATGCCAAAATCTCATTTAAGGCCGTTTACGCCGAGGTCCAGCAAATTGATGAGAGTTTGGGGGCTACAATTCACATGCCTCGACTTTGTGCAAGGCAAACTACTACAGTAGCCCCATGGCTTCTTTGGTGCTGACTGACAGCTTTAAATAGTTACCAGACCAAATTACGTTTCCCTACGCCGAATTAGATGATCTGCAAAAACATGTGTTTAGCAGCTGTCACTTATGACGGTCAAAATTTAGGTATATACCTAAATATTAGGTATATACCTAAATGTTGACTGTCAGAAGTCAGCTGTGAGCTGTCAGTCAGCACCAAAGAAGCCATGGGGCTACTGTATGTCTACTTATACTTCAACCATAAATAATCCTTAAGAGTATTATAGAGTTTCCTTTAATATTCCGTTCCTGGACTTTTTTATTCAAGAAATGAACGACAGCTCTATAAACCCTACAAATGTTTTAGAAAAGCTTCCTCTTTTACTCCCAGAAAAATGTGCAACACTGACTTACAACTAAATCAGATCAGTAACTCAATGATGCATCATCTACACCTGCAAAGTCAATTGGGGATGTTCCAATGTGGACAAGAACACGGATAAAAATATATGACTACACCTATTACCTCATAAGGGTCATCAATAAATGTGACAAAAATATGTTTTCGACTATACACAATTTTAATGAACTTGCGTTGACATTACCAATTACTGCCTTCACATAAAGGTCCTTCTCCTTATTAAGGCACCTGAAGAATTACTTACAAAAATCCATTTCACAGAATATATTTAATAGAATGGATTGAATGTCTGTTCACAAAGAAGTTATGGTATATCCCGAAGAAGTTAAAACAAAATGTCAAAATAAACTTTGATATTGGCTATTTTGTTATAAACTCAAGTCAAGACTATAACATTTGTATTATGTGACGTTAATATATTTAAAACTAATATTGATAATAACCTCAATAAGTCTAACATGATTTATTATAGTTGAATAATATTACATTGTATATATTTTAGGCACATTTTTGGTGATTTTTTTAAACATTATGATACAATTTAACAAATATCAAATAATGTTTTGTTAAATCATTTAAATAAAATATCCATTTTAATATTGTTTTATTAAAAATAATTAAAAATGTCAAGGGAAAAAGTTAAAATGTAAAAAATGTTTAGATCTAGAATAGAAAATAAAACGTAAAATTTTTAATTTATTCTATTGTAAAATCAAAGCCTAAATGTTTATATCTATTTTGGAAATTTGATTTAATACCTTCCATACCCCCAACCCCCATAAGAAATTCTAGCTACGCCCATGCCACTAGGCTGAAAAAGGACAGCGCTTACGGGGAAACCATTGTGTTAGAAAGAGTTGGCACGTGCTCATAAGAACCTGTACTGCAATTTAAGAGTAGAACAGCCAATAGTACCTCTCAAAGTGCTATTTCCTGGGCCCAGATTTTGATGACATGTCATCTTTTGTTTTTTGTACCTCACAGACAATGCTCATATGTGCAGTAAAGTACACTCTTTCTTCTCAAGACACTCTTTGTTAAGTAAACTTATTTGTGTTTTTTTTGTGTGTCAATTTTGGATTTTTAATTCATATTTTCTTGGTTCGAGTCATATTGGAGTTATTACTGAATATTTTTTAGACATCTTTAGGCATTTATTTCAAATAAGTGTATTTTTAAATACTATCCATATTTCATATATGCATACACACTAAAACTTGCGTTTTTTCTATAAAAAGAAGAATAATATAATGTAGACAGTGAAATTTGTATTCTTTTTGCTTGTACGGCTGGAATATACACATTCCTGGAGACACTATAACTAGGTTGGAAAGGGTTGCGTTGGAAATCAATACTATATTAAGTAGAACGCAAACATTTAGTTCTTTAGGGCTTTTCATTCTATATATCTATTTTTTTTCCAATTGTAAAGTGCATTTTTTTGTGCAAATCCATTGAGAGTTTTTGTTTTAATTTCAAGGTTTTTTTAGTTAGCTTTAAATCATTTTTTCAGAATTTTTATATAATTTTGTAATTTTTTGGTCGTCAAAGTCCGTGCTCTGCTTATTATATTTAGTTTTAATTTTTAGTTTCTTAATCCTGGTCTTACCTGATAGCAACAGAAGTTGTATGCCAGTGTTGATACCTTAGAGTGCTGTGCTGAGGTGTCACTTTTTTTTTTTGGCATCGCTTCTTACTACCCGTTCGGGTTATATGCATTTTTACTGAGTAGTCTGATGGTCTTATATACGAGTAAGAGTATATTTAGAGGAAGTGTACCCGCATTTGCGTAAAGAGAGAATGGAAAACAATTTTGTAAAAAAACTTCAGTACACCCTACCGAGATTCAAACCTCAATCTCCCCATCATCAGCAGTCTAGTCTACTGTGACAGTAGCGTCTTAGACCATGCGGCCATTAAAGTGGGTGACATCACTCTTAGTATTACCGTGGGTGAACTTCATAACAGTAAACCCATATTAAAGGTATTTCTTTGTCAAAATACATTACAAATATCAGGGAGAGTTTAAAAGACAGAAAAGAGTCTTCATACAACGCTGCAATACCCATAGTATATACTAATATGTGTCAGACAGAGAGAAATAAGGGGGTGAAAAAAAGAGAGGGTAAAATTGTGTACAGGAAAGGATGAGGGTGGTTGCACTGCTTTACTTTGCATTAAAAATCAGCTCCGCGAATATGGAGGGTTGCAATTTGACTTTCTATTAGCTACCCCATGCCACGCACTAGGGGTTGGCTGGGAGGTGAGGGTGGCGGATGGCAGGAAGGGATCAGAATGAAAGATCCATGGCAAGGGAACAAGTTGGGATAAAATTTGGGATCATTGCTAGTTTGAGTTTTACATAACAAATATATATCTTCCCGAGGAGGGTTCATTGATAGGAATAAGGAAGACCCAAATGCTAGAAAAAACAATCTGCTCGATTGTATAACAAGAAAGGTAAGAGAACCATATCTAAATTTATTTATTATGGTTAGTTGGATGGTAGAAAATTAAATCTTTTGTTTAGCATATTGAAGTTCTATTTTAATATTTATTTTAAAAAAAAGGATATAATTTACTCGAATACTAATAATCAAATAAAGACCACATATTTTATACTAATAAAATGAAAGCCTCTCAATTATCGGGTTATTTAATAAACTTTATTAAGTCCTTAAAAATATTACCTATGTCTAAACATTATAACATAAGAAATTAGTAAATTTAGTGTATCACATGAGTGTATTTATGATCAAATAGACGCGGTGCGGGGAAAATATATACTCTATTTTATGGTACTTGCAATAATATTAATAATAAAAAAAATTATAATAGTAATAATAATAATAAGAGAATAACTTTTACTATAACTGTTTTTAAATTCTTAATCATTGAACTGTGTTATAGGGAAGATTTATTCAGATAAAAAATTAAGCTTCTTGCTACAATAGCCCTTGGGCTAGTGTATATATTATATTGAAATTTATAGGGCTTTTACAGTTTGTTTTTATACTTAATATCAATTTATAAAAACTACATTCCCAATTAAAAACAATGTAATAGAGATCTAAGAGTGAAATATTGTGTTTAATATTTTGAACATGTCTTCATACCTGAATAGAGAAACATTGGCTTAATGTAAATTCACTGGTTGGTTATATATATATAATTCCTAAAGACTTGAATTCTACTGATCAATTATATTACTTATATTCTCCATTCAATTCAACAAATGGATTAAAAATGATTTCAAATTAATATTACTTGTTTGCTTTTAATATTTATTATTTATATTTTAGCAAAAAAATATATATATATATATTTGTTGATAGGAATAAGGCCCACTAAAAGGTCTAACTTATTGATTTGATTTATTTGGCTATAAAACTTTAAGTATAATTACATTATATAGCTTATTTTATAAACTATTGGAGTCACACAAAAGATAAAACAAGTAAACGCTCTTATATATAAAGAGCATTGCATTATCTGCCAACATAAAATATAATATATATTATAGTCATTGTAAAAATATTTAAGAGATGGATATAATACTCCATTTTACTAATTCGAATTTGTATTCCTCCTGACAAACCAAGATAAATTTAGTCTTAATAAAACTAGCAAATATAGACTGATTAATTTACTACACAATTAATTAATATTCCATCGCGTCTTAGAAGTCGTCAAGAATATACATATAAACTAATTACGCTAATTGAAATTGTATAAATAAGGTATAGTTTCAGGGTAAATAAAAAGTTGGTGAAAACCACTTTATAAAAAAACCTTAACTACCCCCTGGCGGGAATCGAAACCTGCTCTCTCCAACACCAGTAATGGGGTATAGCACGAGAGTGTTGGATTAAACTAGCAGCTGGCAATCTAAGACCCACAGGCTGGATCCTGCACGCAAATTGATTTTAACTGGTCCGCAAAAGATTTAGAAAAAAAAAAGTTTTGATAAATATAGATAAATAACTAATTTTTTTATATTTTTTATCACCGTGTCCCGTGCGTATTAGTACTCATTCTGGTTATTTGCCTATGTAATAATTAAACGTATGTGTTATGAATTAGAAAAGTTGAATTTAGAGTAAAGTACCCGCATTTGTGTAGAGGTAGAGCGGAAAAACATTTAGAAAAACCACCCTCAGTATACCCAACAGGTGTTGAACCATGAATTCCCTAACTTCAGTGCTATAGTATTTTGCAAGAGCAGCGCCTTTTATCATGCCGCCACCGAAATGGGTTATTAATTAATCACAATATTAGAAATATAAAGTTGAATTTTTTTTTGTATTTCTAATGTGACAGTTTTTGAGCAACGATCGCAACTCAGGGCTTAGACTTAGGTTAAATAAATATAGCCATATGAAAACTTAATGAAGAACAATTTTTTTTAAACCTTTTTCAAAATATTAACCATTTAAAAGTTATGAAGGAAATATCGTTTTTCAGCCACCATCTTGGTTGCCATTTTGAATCCTAAGGGATGAAATTTGGGGTATTGCGGGTCAAATTACTTCCAAAGGAGTAGAGAGTCACTGTGCAAAGCCGCTCACTTTCATCACAAAGTGCAGTCTACTTACAATAGCTGACTTGTAGCCCTTGTACTGTTAGATATGTTTTTCATATCCATTCACTAATATCAAAAATGTTTCCGACTCCTGCATTCGACCATGTGAACACCGATTTATTAATACTTACTAATTTTTTAGCATTGATTTTTACTACCAGTTCAGGTTATACACTTAGGCCTAGTTATTAATTCTTAGGTTAATTTATAAAATAAAAATAGCTTATAAATATGTTAATATTTATAAGCTATTTTTATGATTAATATGTTACAACACATTTTTATACCATTCATATAATCAGTTTTCGCGCTCGGTGGTCTTGGGGTAGGGTGCTAGCCTCAGTATCTGATACTAGTGAATTCGGTTAAAATCTAAAAGGGGTTAACAGATTTTTTGAGCGATGAAAATTCATAACACATCTTCCTTCGGAGGGAAGTAAATCCGTAGGGCCCATGTTAATTGTCACATACAAAAGAACACTGGAATATATGTGAAAATACCTTTCCCGTTTAAATAGGTATGCTATTTCAAATTCACTTATAAAAATGCTCGTGTGCTGATATCTGTCGGGTCAGAAAGTAGAGGTTAAATTCCTTAAATAAATAAAAATTAAATACAATTATTTATTGATCGAATAAAAAGTAAAATATATTAAGGTATTTAATTATCAAATAAAAATAAAATATATTACGTTATTTATTTGATATATTTAAGTTGCGATTTCTGATCTGAGTGATTATTTTAGCACAAGAGAATTTCTATGAGAAAGATCGACAGACCATACTAATTTTGCCGGGAAAGTTATTTTTACACACCCTCTAGGTTTCGTGTCCAAGCCACATATGTATTTAAGACTAAGCCATTTGATACATTGTAAAGATATTTCAAATTTTGAAAAAATTGACATAGGAAAACTGCTCTTAAACGAATTTTACACACAAAAAAAATGTAATTTTTCATATCAAACAATCCCAAGATATAGGTACACATTTAAACAAATACATTAAAGTGATTTTTGAAATATTTTAAATTAAAAAAATCAGCCATTAGTAAACGACTATCATTATAAAGATTCCCCTGAAAATAAGTATACAGTGCTATTTTCCATGTAAACACTATTCAAACATAATATATTTAAACCAAATAGTTAAAGCCATTTTCAAGATGTATACAATTTTCAAAATTTATTTTTCCATATATTCTTTAGAGGTGTACTCCCCAAAATGAGTGTACGGGATTTCTAATTATCTAAAACCATCCTCAGATATACACTTCGAACATAATCGTTATAGAAATTTTTGAAAATTTTTGAATTTTTAAAATCTTTCGGTTAACTACTCCTGTACTGGAAATCAAATTGACCCTAACGAATTACCATATAAAACTTAAATATCAAATGTGAACAAAATCCATCAAGTAATTTTCACTATAGCGCTAGATACAGACACACAGGAAGATGGTTAGACCAAAATGCAGAAGACCATGAGGAGAAATTAAATTGAAAAACCAGTTTTTTTGGGCTTGGGGACACATCAAACTTCAAGACTCCCCATGATCTCGAGCTTGAAAATTCACGATTTTAATACTCCTTCATTACTAGAAAGAAAGAAAAACAAGTGTACCGGAAGGCTGTTTTACCCCATTATACCTTGTCCAGATTTGAACCCCAACATCCATATCATCACCATATAAGATCAGACCAGCATGAATCTTTAGTCCATGTACCCACCAATGGAAGATAATATTTACTAAAGTGTTGTAAAAACCAATATTGACTTATCTAGGGTTGATTTGGAAATGTTCCAATAGTAATTTTTTTTACAAACGGCTCAATTTTTTTAAAGCAAAATTTATTTTATGTTGTCTTCACAAAATATATTTGATTGGAATTTGTAGCTTTTTGCGGGTTCTAATGAACACAACGAAAAAGTAATACGAGCCATTCTTCCCCTTGTCCTTTAGTATTTAAAACCCTTTGCCAAAATAAAATTAATGGACCACACAATTTCGTTGTATTTCCAACGAGTCGAAAGTGTGTGTGTTGGGTAGTAGTGAGAGGGTTGGGGGTAGGGGGAGGAAAGTAAAATAGAAAATCTCCCGAGTCCTCATTCTACATTCACGGTCTTCCCCTTACCTCTGGGGCATCAGTCCTTTCCCACCCACCAGTAATTTACTCACTTGCGAAATGACATTCCCGAATTTGAGAGATTAAGGCCTAATAATGTAGACTAGAAAACACTTAAATACTTTTTTTTATCACTAACCGTTCGGGAAACACGCATATGAACTAATTACCCTTATATTTAAGGGATGTGAAAAATTAAACTTCAGAGTAAGTGTGACCAAATTTGCGTGGAGGTAGATTAGAGCACTATTTAAGAAAAATATATTCATTACACCCAACTAGGATTGCAGCCAATCTCCCCGTAATCAGTAGTCCAGTTGGTTGCAAGAATGTCAATTTACATTCAATGCTAATTGGTAGTATCGTTTTATTGTGAATTATTCACACTTTTGTCTATGCCTTATAACTTTTTGTAAGGATGAAAAATGATCAGTCATATTCAAAGAGTGTTTATTTTTTGATCAAACTGACTATTGGTGTCAAATTATTTATGCGCCACTTCATAGCTCTTTCGAACAGTGAGGGTAAATTTCTAAGAAAACTTCAATAAACCATGCAACTTGGTATCATTTAGGGAAAAACTATTTCACTTCCTAACAACGAATCATGTTTATATGGGAAGGGGGGTGGAGGAAGGCTCAAACGTGACCTCAAATGTCATATACACCTTTGAAATCATAACAATAAATTAATTCTGAACAATATCTAGGTGAAGAACTGTAGGCCTGTTTAAGTATTATTGTAAATTATATCTTTTGTTCATTTCCATTTCTTTTAAATTTAAATAGGATTTCATTTCACATGTTGAAATTATGTAGCTGTATCCATCTTACATGTGTGCTGGGCTAAATTTTAGCATCATAGATTTTGTTTGCTTGGCACTGACCTATATAAATACCAATAAACTAGTTTAACATCAAATAAATCTAATAAGCTCTAGTGATTTTAAATCAATTAAAAACCAACCTTAAAATATAAATAAATATCCACTTTAAAACAATAAAAGGTTACTATGAATTAACAGTGGTTTTAGTTAACAATAGGCAAAATGCACACTGCACAGTTCCGCAAAGAAAGAATTTGAATGTTGTACAAAGTTGACACATTTTTGGATGTGTGAAAGCTTGGTCATTTGAAAAAAAGCTATTAACTATTGACTTGTGACTTATCTCAAACACATGATTGTGGTCTCCTTTATAATTTTTCGAACATATCTAGAGTTAATCTTAATTGTTTAAATATATCATGTTATATCAATTCAAATAATTAATATACTAAAGTTTCTTACAAATTATTTGCCAAGTATTTTCATTATAATATTTAATATTGATTTGTAAGAACTCATATCACACAAAAGGTCCAAGGGGCTCTGTTTTGTGCAAGAAAATGCAATTCGAAATCAAAAGTTCACACTTGAATAATTCAATTAAACGGGTGGCATTGCTTTCAGAACTCCCTGTTAGTAAATATTTAACAATAAATATCACGTTAAAATGAATAATATTGATAATAGATACAAAATAAATTAATTTGTTTTAGTTGTGTGCTTTTATTCTATGCTATAGATGTGACAGAGATGTTTTACAACATTCAAAACTTCAAAACAGGACACTCAGACACTCATGGTTAAATGTCAAACAAGCAAACAAATTACCTGATGAAGTTCACTCCATTATTTTGGATTACATCAATATAGAAACACCTAGATTGGAGAAGCACTACATCTATTTTATTATGAATATGGTGGACCAAATCAGAACCTCACAGTTGGAACAGTGTGAATGGCCTTAGAGAAATTTCAGAGTACAGTCCATTACCATAAAATTCGAAGACAATCATACTTTCCCTTTGATATATATTTTGAAGTGGTATAAAGACTTTCAAGAAAAGAGCGTTCACACCAAAAGAGTACATTGAAAGGATAATCAAACCAAGTGATAAAGGAAGTTTGCGGTTAATATTAGGTACAAACAAATTATGCATTATCTTTCAAAATAAGGTTGACAGCTTACAAGAAAACCAGTCTTTCTGTGGAGTGTCGAGAAAGAAAAAATACTTTGATAGTGCATCCTTTTCTCATTATTAATATAATTCTTTGATGATTGGAAAGACTTTGATATTGCATCCTTTTCTATTAGCTAATATAATTCATTGATAACTGGTACTGTTCTAACACGTGGATTGGTAGATGGTCTTCTAAAGCATACATTTACTATCAAACTTCCTAACTTCTTAACTATTAAACTTCCGGCTAATGGCCATGAGAGATCAAAATAAAAACAATTGGCAGTATACAGTTAAAACCACCAAAAATAGTGCTAACTGCATTAGCTCATAATCCTTAGGTAGGTTTTCGTGTGATATTTAGTGATTTAGGAATATCCAAGAATATTTTGCTCAAAATATTGAAGCGTTACAAATTCCATCCATACCAGGTGTCGTTGCATAAAGGACTGCATGGAGAAGATTTCCTCAATTGAGTGGCATTTTGTCAATGGGCACTTGAACAAGTAAGAATAAATATTAACCTTTTTCTTAAAGTATTATTTTCTGAAGAGTCGAGCTTTACGAACCATGGGGAAGTTAACCGAAACAACATGCATTATTGGAGTGCAGAAAATCCCCGATGGTTGCGCCAAGTTGAAAGAGAGCGTCCTTGGACTGTGAACTTTTTGTGCGGACTTATCGAAGCCAAATTGATTGGCTCCTTTTCTATTTACGGTAAATTGAATAAAGACAAATACATAACCTTTCTAGATCAAGTAGTGTCATTGCTGTTAGAAAAATTAAACCTACAAGAAAGGCAGATCATCTAGTTTCAGCATGATGGTGCCTCTGCTCACTATTCCAGAACTGCATGACGAGTATAGGATTGGAATTGCAATGGCCACTGGATCGTTAGAGGTGGTCCAATTAGTTGGCTGCCTAGATAACCAAATCTAACATGACCGGATTTGTTCTTATGGGGGTTACTTGAAAGAAAGATTATATATACCCTTATGTACCAAAAACTCCATAAAACGTTATAGAACGCATTAGAGCTGCTTGTAGGGATATTGATAGAGAAACTCTATTAAATACCATAAAGGTGGAATGGAAGGGGTTGCGAGAAAAAGCCAGTGTTTTAGTAGTTGTTATGGCAAAATAAATAAAATATTGCTCCAGTATAAGCATAGAATTTAATTTTATTCACAAGATGACCCCAACATTTCTTGAATATCTGTCAAAGGTGTTCTGGAATTTAATGACAACTTTTTCTCTTAGTTTAAAACGTTTATTAGAAAATGCCTTCATGCTCATGACAGATTTTCAACAACTGTTGATATAACCACGTGTAGAAAATTAAATTATTATGTTTGTATTGAAGCAATATTTAATTTATTTTGGCCAAAAAAAAGTTTTACCATAAAAAATTGCAAAAACCCTGGCTTTTTGTCGCGTCCCCTTCCTTTCTTATTTAAATACTCACAATACTTTTATGAAGTGAATTGGAAGTTTAATTGAAGTAGAATGTCATCATTTCGAACAATTGTTGTAAATTAACTATTAGACCTTTATGAATTAACGTTTTTTCATTGTTTGTGAAACCACTTTGCTCGTATTTGTTTACACTCTCAGATTCTAATAGCAATAAAATGAAATAAAAACAGTGCCAAAAACATAATACGTATTTTTTTACTTCATTAAATATCATCAAAAATATATCTTAGATAAAAAAGTGTTTCAGACAAAAGTGTTTGTTGTTTTTGAATACGGTTTGGCAATAAAAACACAAGGTCTTATTTGAAAAACAATAGTTGAACTTGAGATGACCTTGAAGACGTCCATTAAATAAAAAATAGAGTATGTAATTCTGTCAGCGTCTCAACAATTTTGAACTAAACATATTTTTCTTATTTTTTTTCTTAAGCTATCTTTAGCCAACTTAAAAAAATACCCTGTAGATATAGGGAGTATAGATTTATGTGGGAAGTAACTGGAGTGTGGATAGCATACCTCAAAACAATACAAAAGTTATTTTGAACATAATTATGTCCTGTGTTCGATGGTTCCCAAATAAAGGCCTTCCAAGATTTTGCTGGAATTGTTGATAGCCCTACTTGAAGCACCCCAGTTAGTGTAGCTGCAGCCCTGCCTGTGTACCAACAGTGATACGGCACTTACAAGAGGTACAACGGGGGTGTATCATGTAGGGTTATTAACAATTCCAGCCGAAACTTGGAGGCCTTATTTTGGGAGCCATCAAACATAGGACATATGAACCTAAGGACACCTTGTGTTGTTCTGAGCTCTACTATCCCCACCTTGCATATATATTACAGCTTGGAATCTATTGGTATTATAAAAATATATTTCAAATGAAGTTTTTTTATTTTTAATAACCCTACAACATTGCAATAATAAGCTACTTATATTTTGTATCTCAAAGAGTTGCGGAGATTTGATTAAAAGTGAAGCTATCACCGATGTAAAGTACCTTAAAGTCATTTTTCCCGACAAATGAGATCCACTCATTTATTTGGTAGGTTAAACAGAGTCTAGATACGAATTCTAATCAAAATATAAGTACTATTTTTGGAAATTGATGTTTTCTTTTGTGACCTAGAGTAAACTTCCATTAATTTTAGGGTTTATATATCTACTCACTAAATATCCTCGGAGGGACCTTTTGAAAACCTTAGAAAGCAAGTTTTTGCCCGATAAATCAAATAGTTTCAACTCTAGACCGAAATATACAGAGTCATACAGACAGATATACACACACACACACACACACAGTAAGACAAATCAATTTCTAAGGTTCAGGGACTCATGACCAAAAAAATCCAGCAAAATCTCATATTAGATTTTTTTTTTTTACGCTTAAAATACCTCCTCTATATGATGGGTCACGATAAATTTAAAAAAAGTGGAATGTAGTTTAATTTTTGGAGGTATTTCTAAATTGTATATTTATTCTATTCCACTGTCCTCTAGATTACCTGAGTATAGCTATAATCTCGGGGAAATTCTGTATATTGGACATATTGAAAAAATAAATTTAAAACAGCGAGTGGCCAGTTCATCGTACAATAATGAATCACTATGTTACATTGGGCTGCTGATTTCAGAAACAATGTTTTTTTAAATAGGATTACTGACCATATAAAAATCTCATGTAGTAAGGCCAAAAGAGGGGTGGGTTGTTTGAATCGGGGAAATAGAATTTAATTTAATTTAGTTGAAGCATTCTTTCTTCCTTCGCCCCTACCCCTTTTTACCCACCCTTCTTTTTCCTACCCTTCTTTTCCCAGAACGGATGGTGGGTTAGCTTACAACCCCCTTAACAAGCGGCCATGTCAACACGTCTCGAGGCAGAATTAGCATGAAACAAGTCCTCGATGATTGCGATGGGGTGGGTGAGTTTGGAGATAAAGGGAGGGAGGCAAAAGACCTCGGAGATTGGAAGTGTAAAATGGAGGGGGAGTCGAATTTAACGAGATTTATAATTTTAACGCCCGATTCAAAATAATTTGTTTTAAATAAGTAGGACAATATACAAAGATAGCAGTTTTAAAGCAGACCTAGAAAATAGGTAATAGTATTAAAAATATACATTTATAGATATTTTCTTTTTAAAATAAAATACCTACTAATATAGAACACTAAAAAACTAATAACTAATAAATAAGACTAGTGCGGCTGTGGGACTCATTAAATCACTGGTTTAACTTTTTAGCACCATATCTTGCTACCCGTTCACGTTGTACACCTGTATAATAACTACTATAATATGTTAGGGATTAGGAAGGTTCACTTTATAGGAAGTGTACCCAAATTTATGTGGCGGGAAGGTAGAAAACAATTTAAGAAAAACCTCCCTCAGTACACCCAACTGGGATCGAACCCCGGTCTCCACATCATCGACAATATAGTGTATCGTGTGTGTCTTAGACCATGCGGCCACCGAAATGGGTCACTAGTTTAAATATCTTCTAAGCAAGCTAGCAAACATGGAAGCTATTCAAAGATCATGCGTATCATCCAATCAGAATATTTAAGGCAGATGATTTGGACATGTCCTGCCGATATGAAAATGAGTTTTACTTTATTATTGAATCATTTTCCTATGTAAACTCCATTCACGGTAGGAATTACTCTATGAAAGGTCTTTTTCCTACCAATTTTCTACTATATAATAGATTTCTGGAAGGAGAAAAGGCCTTTCAGAGAACATTTCCTACGGTGAACGGACTTTAACGTTTGAAGTTCCTGTGTTCAAATCAAATATTTTGATATTACAATTAACGATTTTCATTTTCAATAAATACTTTATCAGGAAACTCCGTACTACTTAACAAAAATGTTGTCACTAAAATGTACCTTAATTATACATTTAAAAATAATTACTCATCCGTTCTAGTAATACATCGTTGTTTCATAACTGTAAAGTATTGATACATATATATAGTATGTTTTATTTTATACATTTTATCCGTACTTTATAGTACCCTATAAAAATTAGAACTTTTAGTTTCCCATACCACCCTTAGTTTCCCTAACCTTTTAGTCCCCCATACTAAATACGTTCCCCTAGCCTCTTACTCCAATATCCTAACACCAGGTTATATATGAGTGAATTACCTTGGTGATATTAGTGTAGTCTCATGAGTTTTTAGCTAATTGCAACAGTGATCCCGGGATTTAAGTTGTCAAAAACATATTATGTGTACAAGTATCAAAAAGACACAGAGTTCTTACCCTCAGGTTTCTTCCTAACTTAAGCTTATTGGTGAATTGGTTTTGAAGTTAAAACGTTAACACCCACACATATACACTCTAATTTATTTTTAAAATTCTCTAATTTTATGTTTTTGTAGTATAAGCTAACTTTATAGGGAGAAGCCAAATGTTTGTCTGAATATGTATTTAAGTATTAGTAGGCTCAAATCAAATAGGGGAACGTTACCTGTGGCTGTTTATATAAAAAAATATTGTAATTATTAAATTAAGTACAAACCAATTCACCCAATTATAAATTATGCTACTGTATTTAATCTCCGTGAAATTTATCTTTTGTTTTGAGGTGGAGTTTTATTTGTGTTGATATATTTAAGATAAAGATAAAAATATACTTTATTCAATATAGTACTGTACATATTGACAGTGAATAACCGTTGGTAGTGTGGCTTTAGGCACTAGAATAAAAGCAGGTCTAAATATTAAACATTTCATGACTGAGGTTTACACTGTACACCCTTTTGTTATCATTAATATTCTATGTATGCAAGCTTCTGTTTTTCGGGTTTCTTGGTTTTTGAACGAACAGTTACAAACTCTATTAAATTTATATACTAAAGAAGTATGTTACCTAGTTGAATCTATTTATTCAAAAATTGTGCTCTTTAATAAATGTAGTATCTGTATACTTTATTAAATTGATAAGGGTTCAAACAATTTATTTTATTTCCTAAATAAATTTTATCTCTAATGGAAACTTAAATATTATTCAAATAAATGCTTAGTATAGCTACTTTGAGAATCTTTGTTCAAATTATGTTTAATAAATTTAAATTTTTTGTTGTACGATAATTACGTACATACCTAATCACGCCGTTCCCTTATGGGGTAGACAAAAACTGTGCATGTAGCTCAAAAAACCACAAACCTCTATCCTCATTAGCTTTGACCATTCTTCCCTATTCTTGCATACTCCCTTCGCTTCAACCACATCCATACACCGTGTAGTACATGCTCTTTTATTATTAAAACTATTTATGTTTCTCTTTTTTACATATTCATCTACAACATTTAGCCACATCTTACATGGCCTAGCTCTCCTTTTGATCCAAACATTCTACCATCATATATTTTCTTCGTCACTTGATCCACAATCATCCTCTCAAATTTTCCAAACCAACGTAAGATAACTCTTTCACAGTGACCTATGCGGTTTCCTCTCAAACCACACTCCATCACCTATTCAATACTGACTCGATCTATACGAATTTTTCCAAATACATTTCTTATCTATCTCATTCCAACAGCATTAGCTTGCCCTTGTGTTTCACCTGACAAACCCACGCTTCACATGCGTCAACACACTTTTATATATTGCCATCATTGCCTCTTTCAATACTTCATTGTGTACACTAGTCCACATACATCCAACTATTCTCCAAGATGCATTTACCCGTTTGTCGATTTGTCCATGTATGCCTCCATTTTTATAGTAAATTCTGCCTAGAAACACAAAAGCATTCACTTGTGTTAAAAGTTAATTAATTCATGTTGTTGATCCATAATTATAGTATAGTTTCACATAATAATTAAAATAGAGCGTTAATTTACTATTTATTGAGTAATCCCTAAGTAAGTTACATGAATTATATTATTTAATAAGATCCAATTAAAAATAAAAGTTGCATATCACAATTACAATTATTTCAATTTTAAGACTGGATTACTTACTGTGCGTCAAATTATTTATATTCACCCCCCCCCCCCCCCCCTCTTTCGCGTCTATATACAAAACTNTCTAAACTAACTGATTATATCAGCACATCACTTATAGACTAACTTAAATCTAGAACAGACACAACATCCAGCTCCCAGCCGTTAACTCATCACTGTAAAAGAGGAATTCACATTCCACCATTGACAGGTTTTTCGGCTATGATAGTAATCGAACCTAGGTTCCTTAGTTCAGTAGGCAGACACGCTACCGACTGAACTAAAGTGTCGGAGTTTTAACTAACAACATTTAATTTATGATCATGAGCCTAAATGAAACATAGGTTTCCGCCATTACTACGTATATATTGGGTTCAATTCCCGTCATGGCCAAAAGATTTATTGTTGGCTAAATGTGGGTTTCCCATTTTACAGAGATGAATTAACAGCCGGTTAGCTGGATGTTAAGTCTGTTTTAGATTAAAGTTTGTTTATAAATGTGTAATGATATTATCACTCGGTTCAGAAAGTGCAAGTTAAATACCTCAAAAAGGAAACTAATATAGATACAATTTTTAATCCAAGCTTTTATTAAAAATAAGTTCTTTAATTAGTATAGATACATTTTAATTTTATTTAAAGAAAAAAATCTAACATTAGTTTGGATATAGTATTTCTTTGGCAATGGTATTTAAATTTGCTATCATAAGCTCTATAAATACTAGTCTGCGGGCTAATGAAGGTATTCTCTCAACTAACCTTTTCTCTAGCATACCCTTTTTCAGTACCTCCCTCGGAGAAAAAAAGTACTTGTATAGCCTACTTGTGAGCCCATTCCTCTTTAGATGCAATTCAATGAGGATATTTGTAGACTATATTTCACTAACAATGCTTCTAATCATCTCCTCACAGCCACACATATGTGGTGTGTTAAGTGGGGTCACTAATAATGTTAGATAGAAATTCCCCATAGAATACGAAAACATTGACTGAATTTTAATGAAATGGTCATCCTGAAATTATAATTAAGTGTATGTTCTTGATTGCTAAATTGGGTGAAATTACAGTGTCGACATGAATATTTAATTAATATTTGTGTATTTGATGAAAGGAAAAATCTCTTATTAATGGATCCAGGAAAATGTATACAATATTTTATGGAAAATAAAAATAATTCCATATGAAGGTTATGGTTTTTGTTTAATTATCTATTTTTTGTTTATGTTGTATAAGGAGTAACGTTTTTTTATTTGTGTGTATATAAAATAAAGTTATTGTTTATATAGAGTATATATTATTTATTCTCAGTTTGAAAAGTATTAGTTCAATTTACCAATAAAATTCATTTAAAAGCGATAATAAAAATTGTGAATAAATTACGATTTTTACAATGATAGATTCAAGTTTGGTGTCTGTAATTTTATCTAAAAGTAGGTCCAGAGTTAAGACAATTTTTGTTTAAATCCCCAAATATTTTTTGGTAAATGTTAAGGAACACAACATATCTATTATATTGAAGACATAATAGTTTTAGACCTAAATTTAACTAAATCCTTCTTTTAAATTATTAGCTCAAACATATTACCATAAAAGGTAATCAATTTTTCGTAGTCCCAAAATAGTAAAATTGAATTTGCTATACAAAAAAGTAAAAGTTTAAATTTTGCTTCACGTCTTACTACCCACCTAAGTTATTCCTCATATAATTAAAATAATGGGTAAGCGGGGAGTAACCAAGAAATTAAAGAAAATATAGTCACTCAGAGAAAGTGGATAACTATTTAGATTTAAATAAATCCTTTTTAACTTGTTTTGAACTGAGCTACTATCTCTACGTAGCAATAACAAAATAAAACAGTTTTTTTTTATATTCTGAAAATTGAAAAATGACACCTGGACACGGGAATCGAACCCGGGACCTTTGGCTTAGTACGCCACTGCTCTTACCACTGAGCTATCCAGGATTCGTCCCGTGCCCATGGTCATTCTTCACTCATAGTTTAAGGCAGAGTCTGAGATAGACGTGGAAGTCGTCAGCTTATAAACATGTGATTATCTAAGATCACAGCCATCAGACAACGCAGCCATCAGCGACTCGGTAGTTGGCAATT